>SJYO01048061.1:58218400-58500257 GCA_006410555.1 Capra ibex | reverse complement strand
TTAACAATATCAAATAATATAAAAGAAATCTTCAGAGGTCCCTGTGTCAGGGTCCATTGACGGAGCCCCAACCAGTTCCAAGTGCCTCGTAAAATAACACACAAGTCACCTCACCGAATGGACATTTACACCGAAGAAGTCTACTCGACGTAAGTCTTAACGTCTGTCACAACAGTCGGATCATAGAGACGCCTTCCAATTTCATACGTCATCTACACATACACTGGGACGACGACGACGACGACGATCCAGTGAAGTCAGCACAGGCTGAGACACGCTGGGGTATCTGCCGTCGGGTGGTCCGAGGGGGCAGGGACCCTAAGAGGTCCGTTCTTGTGACCACTGAGATCTGCAGACAATAAACACTACAAACCTAATCCGACCTGGATATGTAAAGGATCAGATCCCGTGTCAATCCTAAACCGTGTTAACTACGGTTACTATCCTCAACTGTAGTGTCTTTCATCAACCAAACCTCAAGCCCTCTTTAAGACAATCCCAATGTGGACCGTGTAAACGGTAGAGGCTCCCTAAGACCCTACTCCATCTCCAAACGATTACTCTTACGGTTCCTTTCTAGGAATTTTTGTTTAACCTTTACCGGGAGGGACCGTTCAAAGAAAGGACGGCCGTCTCAATTCTAAAGAAGTCCATCAATAAAGTCAGACCCAGTGAAGGACGAAGGGACACGGAATCCAAAAACCAAAACTAAAACAAAAGAAGACAAACCCCGGTTAAGGGGTTGATTTCCCTGTCGTGGACCTTCCGTTCCGCACTCACACTCACATCTCCCAGACACTCGTCTCCCTCCGTGAGAGCCCCAAGCCCTATTTAATCGGTGTGGACACAGCAATTGACCAATACACGGGTCCCACTCGGACACCGTCGGATCTCGGCAATTTCGGTAAGCGACTCCTGAAAACTGTGGACGGAGTAGAAGAACTCACGAGTGACAACTCTTAATCTTCATAAAATAATTGGATGTTACTTCTTTTACTCCAGGTCTCTCCAATGTGTTAAAGGATTGGAGTGTAAACGTCGACCCTCCCTCGTCTCGACCGAAAACTCGGGTCCAGACAGCCCAAGTTTTCGTAGTTCGTGGACGGAAGAAAGACCGAATGCACCTCCCAGAGAAACTACCTCAAGGGACGAGACGTCTGACGTCCACAACCTGAATTCGCTATCTAATTCGGTGCAAGAGGTCTCGGGACCTAAGAAAAATTCCGGGGTGGACCCTCCGCTCCTTTCGGTGAACCCCTCCAATGCCTAGCATTGACGACGGAACGAAGTCGACGTCGTCAAAGAGGGAACGAACACCGTGTATGACTGAAAGGTCAATTCTCAAGGAAACCCCCTGTTCACAAGATAACGATTAATATCAAACTTTTAGAGACTTGGGAATTCCAAAGAAAATCGGTCATTAGGTACCTACGAGACGTCGGGGTACTAAAGTCTTAACAAGGTCAACGAAAGACGGTAGTCGACGAGTCGACGTCCTTTTAATAGAGTACCTTTAGACCCTTAACCCTCTAAAACGACCGAGGCAGGGTTTCTGTGGTCATTACAACTACGGTTAGTCTGACACACGACAGAGACTGGAGACCACGTTCACAATTGAACTAGAACTTGTGTCCGAATGGGAACCACCCGAAGGTTCAAGAAGTCTTATATGAGAGTTAGTGGTTTTTAGACTGAAGTTAATTCGGAGGTCCAGTACTCCGTAAAACACTTGTATAACTCCGAAAGAAACGGAAAAGACTCAGTAGAACCAGTAAGGACCAGAGACTGGAACTACACCTCTTAAGTGTCAACCGATGACTTCCCAAGGGTTCAAATAGGTTTGAATCCCGATAAAATCCTGAGAATGATCAGAGTCCAGTTCTCTTTAGAGAGTAAACACTTCGTAGTTTTTATGATCTTTTATAAAAAAAAGAATGGTCTTTATAAAGTGGAACTAAAAAACCCCCCTCCCCACCACAAACCTCTCCCTCTGTGACTTTAGAAATAGACCTCTCTCTAGGGCACCAGAGAAACAGACTCCCTTTGTTCGGAACAGAAAAAGACTTTCTATCACGGGATCAGAGAGTCGGACGACTCTTCGTGGGTACAGACAGACTTCTCTCTTTGTCACCAGAAAGAGACTCTTTCCAGGGAATTCAGAGACTTACTCCCCTCTACGAGACTAGAAAGGACCCTCTTCAGACTTCCCCTCTGTGGGACCGGAAAGAGACCCTTTTCGATGGGTCCAGAGACACCCCTCTACGGAACCAGAAAAGAGACCTCCTTCAACGGATCCTGAGACTGACTCTCCTCTACCGGACCAAAAAGACACCCTCTTCAGTGAGTCCAGAGACTCCCCTCCGTGGTCCAGAAAGAGACCCTCTTCAACGAGTCCAGAGACTCCTCTCCGTGGGACCAGAAAGGATTTCTTCAACGAGTCCAGAGACAGACTCCCCTCTGTGGGATCAAAAAGAGACCCTCTTTAACGGGTCCAGAGGGATACTCCTCTCTACGGGACCATAAAGAGACTCTCTTCAGTGAATCAAGAGAGAGACTCCCCTCTGTGGGACCAGAAAGAGACCATCTGCAGTAGGTTGAGTAACAGACTCCCCTCTTCGTAGGACCAGAAAGAGACCACCTTTGGTGTACCCAGAGAGAGACTCCCCCTGCCGGACTAGAAAGAGACCCTCTTCAGTGGGTCGAGAGACAGACTCCCCTCTACGGGACCAAAAAAGAGACTTTCCTCAGTGAATCCAGAGACTAATTTGTCTCTTCAAGACCAGAAAGGACCCTCTTCAGTAAGTTCAGAAACTGACCCCTCTTCGGAACCAGAAAGAGACCCTTTTCAGCGAGTCCAGGGACTCCCCTCTACGGGACCGGAAAGAGACTCTCTTCAGAGAGTCCACAGACTCACCTCTGCAGGACAAAAAAAAAAATTAACTTCCTCACGAACCCAGAGACTGACTCACCTCTGTGGGACCAGAAAGAGACCCTCTTCAACGAGTCCAGAGACTCCCGTCTTCGGGACCAGAAAAAGACTCTCTTTGGTGAGTGTAAAGAAGACTCGTTTCTTTTGAATAAGAAAGAGACCCAGTTCTGTGAGTCTAGAGACTGACTTTCCTCTACGGGACAAGAAAAAGGCTCTCTTTATCGAGTTCAGAGTCAGACTCCCCTCTTTGGGACAAGAGAGGACCCTTTCTTGTCCAGAGACAGTCCACAGACAGGTTCCACTCTGAGGGACCAGAAAGAACTCTCTTCAACGGTCTAAAAGACTCCCCTAACGGGACCAGAAAAAGACTCTCCTCAACGGGTCCAAAGACAGACTCCTTCCTTGGGAACCAGGACAACTCTTACCTGTGCGACAAAAGACAGAGAGGTCAAATTTGCTCTTTGGAACCGGAGGTTGGAGAAACGCCTGGTTCCAGGAAGTAAATTGTCTGAACGAGAGAAATCTCCTTCTTCCTTGAACCTTAATTTACGTGGATCGACGGATCGCGAAGGATAAGTAATGATTGAGGTCCCTCCTTTATCCCTTCTCCTAATCCCGTCGTCAAGGTACATGACATGTCCCGGAGACGGACGGACCCGTCGTGTCTCCGGTCCCCAGGAACGACCTGACACCCTCCCCTTACTAAAGTAAGGTACAGGTGCCCCGTTCAGTGAACCACAGTCAGGAGACGTAGTCGGTCTACTCAATTTTTATTTTAGGATTTTATATGACTCTTCGATCGCTACTGACACAACTATGTTTACCTTAATACTAACTCAGAAGAACAGTCATGGAAAGTATAAACATAAAAAAAAAAATGAAAATATACTCCATAATAAAAACTTTTATTAACATTTTGGAAAGGATGAAACGTGGACACAACTCCCAAATCCTGTGATATGCATATTTTGACTAGACTTTAAAAATTAACTTTGTGCAAAATATGTAACTGCGACGGAAAAAACAAACAAAATTAGAATTTTATCCTCTATACTCAAGGAAACGGAGAAACTCGGGCCACGGAGAAAAGAAGGGGTTTAGTTACTGAAATCACAGTTAAATTTAGGATTGATTATTTGTGAAACTTCCTCACCACTCTAAGAATAATATTCGAAATACAAATATAAACGTAACTAATAGAGACTCCAACCTATTGGTCTCCACGTCCGGGGACAAATATGTGCACTAATATAATTTTAGTCAAAAATTTAAGTATTAAATAATTTATTTCGATTAGAGATCGAATCTTTTGGTCAGTAGGGAATTATCAATCATCCACAAATAGTGGCAAGTATATTCTTAGGAGAGGGGGACCCACAGAGGACCACCGTCTTGTTTCAGACCAGTCACCAGACTGTCGGAAAGTCTACATGTACCAACTTTTATTTATAAAATAAGGTTTTCGAATTTTAATGTAAAGATCTATTTAATAGTATGGTTATAATCTCAATGAGAGATTCACGTATTTTAACCACTAATCAAGAGTATAGACCCCTTTTGAGACCTTTGGAAAAGGATTAAGTGAGACGGTTTAATATGGAACAGTTAATTCTGAAATTTAAAAGTCTTATTGGTAGTTACAAGGACACGATACTATAAAATCTAAGTTTCATGAAACATAATTATTCATATGACGGAAATTTCAATTTACATTTATTTGTTATATAAGATTTAAAGAATCTTAAATCAGACAATGTGAGTCTTACGGACATTTAATTTGGAAAACGGTCTAGGTAGATGTATAGACAAATATAGACATCATAAACCCCCTTGGACTTAATTAGAAATTATCATTAAAATCGGTGTGTGTACAACGGAACATAGTCTTAGTCAATTGGAGATCATTACCACTAAAGACAAGTGATATTACCTTTAATCATAAACGTAAACGGAGACCCCTGAGAACTCACATAATTGATACAAAAAGTTTGTGGAACGTTATTAATGATCACGAGACATTTATATACCACCTTAAACCGGAGAAATTTAAAGGAAGAGAAAATCACAAAAGACTAAAATTAATATTCTTTTTTATTTCGTATTAGACATTCAGGGAGAATAATTTTGACTTTAACCCCTTCGTGTTCCCAACCTTTTGAGGGTCCAAGAGGACCGTTAAAGTCGGGACCAAGGGCAGTACCGTAGAAACTCCCTGACTAAACTACCGACACTCGACACACTGAACCCACCTTCCTCTCCACGGGCATGAGGTGGGTAATACTAAAAACGGACAGTCGGTTAGAATCTGGGTGCGGAAAAAGAAGTCTCTAACACTAAATTAAATTTGGTGGGCGGTGTCTAACCGATTTTTGTCGAGATGGGTAGTATAGATTTATTTTGGGTCTTAGACACCGTAGTACTTTTAATAAAGGTCTTACTCTTCTTACCAGACACAACGGGTGGGTACACTCTTCACATGACAACCCATTTATGTGACCTTTGGTATCTGCTAGACTCAAGAAACTTCCTCTACGTCCCTTCGTCTGGTCTGTAAAAGGTATCCCAAGACCCTTTACACAACTTTATGTATCACCTCTATATATGACGAAAATGGGTACCTTTATGGTGAAAACACTGTTAGTGTAAAGTTACACGTATACGGAAGACAGAATACAAGCAAAACAAGTCTCAAGTGACTAATTCGTGTCGCAACGTTATCTTTTAACAATAACGTTATCCTTCGATGAAGAGGATCTACAAAGGGGTTGACAATTAAGAACTGAGGTAGTGACAGGATCACTTTATGTAAGATAATCATCGGACCACCAAGTCTACCATTTCTTAGACGGACGTTACGTCCTCTGGACCCAAGTTAGGGACCCAGTCCTTCTAGGGGACCTCTTCCCTTACCGTTGTGTGAGGTCACAAGAACAGACCTCTTAGGGTACCTGTTTCCTCGGACCACTCGATGTCAGGTACCCCAACGTTTCTCAGTCTGTACTGACTCGTTCAATGTGTGTATGTCATCGACAAAATTAAGAACTCTTTTATCGTCACGAGTGAACTAAGGAGGATTACGTGACTCTTTTCTACGTACTAGGCTTATCTACATTGTACTAAACAATTAAAGGAATTTGCAGAAAACAACTCTCATAGAGATGGAAGTATTTAAGTCTAACCCTCCGAATATTAGAATAAGTTGGGTAAATGTGACTCAAACGGAGGAATAGTCCCCTGTAGTTCGATTGAAGTCTTATATACTCTTTCTGTCAGAAAATCTTAGTAGAAAGTCAACGAGACTAAACGGAGACGAATCGTCACTACGATTTTGTCTCCCGTTACAGCAACGTTTCATATAGTATTTTATATATAATATATATATAAATTTACGAAACGGATTAAACCTGTATTTCGACGTAAATACTTTATATAATGTTTATAAAAGTTTATAAAGGAAAAAGTCAAACCTTTGTTTTGGTCTTGAAACCAAAGCATGGTTGTATAGTTAATATTAAAAATTCAACTTTGACACCAGTCCTTAAGTCCTATAGTCTTTTGGTAAAAAAAAAAGAACTCTCGTCATCCGTAGGTCTCCAGTTGAGTTCTGAGTCGTGGATTAAAAACGTAAATCAACTCTTTCCTTCTCAAGACGGAGGAACGTACCACTGACAGTGCATCTGTTTTGGACTTCCAAACACGGGGTTGGTATGGACAAATCACCACTTCTTTAAATATATTATTACGATACGTCCTTACATGATAATAAATTGACGTCTAGATTCTTCGAGACGATCTGAAAACCAAATACAGTCATCGTTTTTACACTTTAAATTACATGAAAACCCCGTGTACATCCCTATATTAATCTTGATCGTTACGGGTCTCAAATAGTCATTAAGATTTTCTTTTTGTTTAATCCACGTAAGTAATGGAAAGTCTCTCTTTATGAAATATAAGTCAGAAGTGGTCTGGTCCTATTTTTTACGTAATTCTCTTACCACTTCTTTCCCGAATTTAAAATTTCAAATATAGAAAGGGATCATTCCACTTCCGGATTCACACAGGGTCCACTTTTCGAGAATAAAATTACGGAAACAACTGAATACTCTTGTGAACTTATAATGTTGAGAAACTTATGGTCTTACTGTATATTTAATGTCTTGTAAGATAAGGAGTAATCGTTCTAACCCCCATTTCTTAAAGAAACAGGATAAACGTATCTTCAGGAACCCATACGACGAAAAGAAAACATTAATTTTTTTTTTTTTTGAAACCACTTTACCAAAAATGGACGAACTTTATTCCCCAATGAGAACGGTAAACGATCAATTTATTTTTACACACGAAGAAAGGTCGGCAACAAGACACATAAAAATTAACATACGTGACAGAGAGAGACAAGACTACCGACGGGAGCCTTATCCGACTGGAGACGAGAGGCATACTGTAGGACGTCAACCTAAAGGCAGTGTAAGCTTTCTGACAACTGTGAGACGACCGTGAACCCCTCTTTGGGGGTGTTGGTTGAAGACGGGAGGCGAGGTCCCTGGAATATGCGAAGACAGAACAGGTATAAGAGAAATACCACGACTAGATATAGTGAATGGCGACCTTACGAGACGGAGGCACTGCGGACGTACAACGTAGGAATACGAGACCAGACAGGGGACGAGACACTGTCCCAGGAAGGAGGGAGACTCGGAACCGGAACGTTTGAAGGTAGGGACAGTAGAGAAGTCGTTAGAGTTCAAAACTTCGACTTGCAAATATGTAGTCTAAAAGGTCTTCGCGTTTGAAATATCTGACGCCAAGGGTAATTTCTTAAAGTGAACGACTCTCTGTCACTCCTGAGCCACATGGGTGTGGAGCACAAAGGAACAGGTACATCACGGTCGTCGTCACGATACGTCCCGGAGAAGAGAGAGGGTCACCCGAAACGACGGGACCCATCTCGTCTTCTTCAAAGGTCTTGTCCTCGTTTCCCCTAAATCGCATACTTTTAGAAGGGCAACCCAGTCATAACTTCGACTTAGGATTAAGCCCTAACCCGTCAACTCGACATCTCCCCGACGGAACGATTCTTCTGTCTTTCGTTCGTAAACCCCAGGTTAAACCAGATATTTTTAGAAATTATTATTGGTGACAACTGGTTCAACTTTTAATGGTAGACCTTTTACTGACGAAACGACCGAGAGGTGAACCGAAGGAGGGACGAAGGACGTCGCCCTCGACACTTCCCGTAGTCCCTCCCACTGGCAGGTGAAGGTGGGACTCTCTCGGGGAGACGGGACGACGTACTCTCGACACGACTTCCCAACTACCCCTCTTCCCCCGAGTGTGACAGTCTCACGGGGGACCTCCTAGGTGACGCATGGTATGAAAGACATATAAAAATGAATAAGGAACAAACCAGATGAGACTCTGAGAATCTTTCCTAAAAGGTCCTCCCTAAAGATAAAAATTTATTATATTACCCAGTAAAACGGAAAAAAAAACGATGTAGTGTAGCATTGAAGTTCAGATCTTACACTACCTAAACTGTCATAAATAAAGGTTTATTTCGGTACTCAGTACCTTATAAGAACCAGGAGCCCGAACCCAATGATACCATCCTCGGTTACTCTAACGAAAATAAAATCTTCTTACATCAAAGAGGTCACTGAACTTTAAAGGTAAATTGGAAACTAAAGGTCACTGTAATCGTTCGATGAAGATATAAATTATTTCCTAATATACAATTAATAATATAGACGAAAGTCTTCTTACAATAGTCAAACACTAATTTCTTTTCCTGTAACACTAGAATAGATCTGGTTCTATAAGGACCAAACCCCTACAGTAAAATATTGTGCTCTTCCGGGACGAGGTTCCACTTCTGTCTGAGGGGTCACGAAGTTAAATGCAGGCCGACGGTTTATAGAAAAGAATCCAACCCACCTCCCCCTCTTACCTCAAGTGAAGGAGTTCTATTTAAAGAATCAGATGAGTCTATCTTCGTCATAAATATCTACCGATGATTCTTCTACTAAAATAAAAAGACTTGTAAAGGTACTTAGATCCCCTTGAACTCTTACACCTTTTGAATGTATGAATCTTCTTATATAAAATATTTCTACGAAACAACCATTTAGTCTAGTCTAAAGAATTGTCCTCTGTCAGAAATGTACCATTACAGAACTTAATTGACTCGAAAAGGGAGGACTAAAACACAACTAACCACTTTATGCCCCACACACCTTCAACAGATTAAGTGTAACCAACACATTATTCATTGGACGTCTACATGACTTAACGAAAACCACGACAGAACATGAGTAATTGAACATTGTGTTATTTTAGGCAAACATGTTACAGATTGCTCGTGGTACTCGGTATTCAACAATTATTTGTGTAAAACCCACTATTTAGGTTCAAAAATAGTCGGGTAGTTATGGAATTAAACACGTGGGGATCTCAATGTGAGTCATGAATTACAGGTCGAGACGTCACGCAACTCTGAAGGGAAGGTGCCAGTCTCGAGAAACCAAAAAAAGAAGAATTAATCCCACCCCCGTGTCTCCTTCTTCTCTCTACTGAATGACCCACCGGTGGACTTTATTTTAAGACAGTTATTTTGGATCGTGTTAGGGTACTCTCGTCTGAATTAAAAGCTGCGACTGGACTGTAGTAAGAAACCGACGCAAGGAAAAAGTCAAGACCGAAGGCTTCATCAAAAAACCTCCGTGAAAGTAAAGAACACAGGAATTACATAGACATGGGATTACACGACGAGGAGACCCCTAGACAACCTACCATAAAAAAAAAAAAGTAGTTTATCAGACCATTGTTCGTCTTGTGTTAATTAAATCGGGAGATCCGTTTTGAACCTTACTTGAGAGAACGGGTAATGACAAGTAAAGATAAGTCTTATAATAATTTGGAGGGGCACCAAGAAGGGGGTCCATGGGTGCGTGGTCGAGTCACGGAGGGTGACGGTATATTGATCCCTATGAACCAGTTGGGTGAACAATAGACTCTCCACCAACCCCTAAATCAACACTAAATATATACGTATGATTTAGAAGGAAAGTGTTCTTTCTGAACAAAAAAAAATCAATAAAGGAAGATTATGGACTATTTTTGCTAGTTCATAAATAAATGTGTAAGAAAACTTTATCTAGATAAACTTTATCCTTGAAGAGAAAGAGGTCAAGAAGGTCAGCCACCGTTGAACGGTGAGTCACAGTCCTAAAGGTTTTAGACACTGTGATTCACTCAAGATAATCAAGCAGGATGAATACCTAAACACCAAGGATCCATCGAGTAACGGGAACCCTTCTTTGTGAATTTTTGCCACGACTACTTTCCCGGGGTGTCTTGAGTTTTTGTTTTGGCGACTCATCCTAAAAGTAGTGACTCATCTATTCATTTCCGTGAGTGTTTATTTCCGGTTAATAAACACTCATTCTTTAATTTAAATCACATACCACCGGTCCCGATACAGAGAGTTAAGGTACGACCAGAGATAATATTCCTCTTTCCTACAAAATGGATGTCCCATTTACATCACCTGTCATTTAATTTTAAAATACTAAAACTTTTACCAAGACCTAATCCATTTTTTTATAAAATTTCCCTAAAATAAAGTCCTCTAAATTCAAAAAATTTTGTACATAACTTAAACACGTTATGATAAAGACAAAATACAAACCCAAAAACCCGGTGCACCGTACACCCGAAAATTTTAAACCGAAGTCTAAAACTATAATCAAGAGTTATTTATTAGTCCATATATCTTACAAACGAAAAAGGGAAGTCTGATAGTCCTAGGGTAAGACACCGAAAAAGAGACCTAAAACAAACGCTAACACAAGTAAGTAAGTGAGAAGTCTATAACTTATTTCTAACACGTCGTGGGGTGGAACCGTTATTTTTCCCATTGGTACTGTGCACTGAAACAGAAGTTTTTTTGAATTTAAGATCTGATCCTCAATCGCTTGAAAAAGATATTTTACGGTCATTTATAAAATCCGAGACACCCGATTTGGGATAGAAATCCTGAGGGGCCGAGTCGACGATATCATACTTTCGACGACGTCTACTACGTATTTACACAGAGTTATTTTGAAATAAATGTTTTTGTCTGGTGCCTGACCTGACCGAATGTCCAAAAACCTGGGATATATCACCTGAATCACCTGTCGACTTCTCCTTAAGTTACCTATTCAAAGACACTATCCAGTCCATGTCCTAAGACATACACTTTGTGTACCTGCTCCCCCTGACTGGGACTACTCTCACACACCAGAAACTTCGGAAAGATCTTGGTACTTCAAATGTGACTTCGGAATTTCTACACATCCTTATCGGTCCACTTCCCCCATACCAAATCTTCGCACTCTCTTCCCCACCTATACATATCTTTTGTTTGTAAGATCTGTCATCGAGCCGACCTTTTGTCTCTTGGTTTACTTTTCAACTGTTCTTCAAGAGAGCCAGATCTTCGCCAACTGTACTAGACACAAAGTACAGCCTCCTTCGTCGGGGAGGCTCAAGAGTGCACCGTCTCGTCCTTGACTCCAAGAGAATGGGTGCGTCAAAGTTCCAAGTTAGTAAATCACGGTCCTGAAATCCAAAATCGTTGTCTGACTTGGTGTACTTTACACGACGGACCCACTGAAGTAAAACAGATCACCCACCGGACCGTCCTCCGTCGCACGAAGAACCCCTCGTATTCTTTGATCTCTTTCTCCTCTCGGTCCATCCCTGTCGCTAGACGGACGAGGGTGCTCCGTAAAAGACGCTCTTGTTCTGCAGACAGCGAGTGATGTTTCCTTCGATTCACTCGATTGGTCGTCTCGATTGCGGAAAGGACACAACTCACAAGAGAGTACGGGTGGACTACGACTTAAACCACGCTGAATGGATCTCTCTTGAGGTTCCCCGGTCCCCGGCAAAGGACAGAGGACCTGTGTCTCCCTTGTATGAGTAAAGAGTCAGTTCCTGGAACCCCCTTCGTTGTACTACAGCATCTTCCCCGGCGACGACACTCTACTCTGTGCTCAAGTTTAGGATGAAATGGATGACACACTGACAGCGCTTCAATTCGAGAGATGTAGAGGCAAAAGAGGAGACATTTCGTCTTATAAGACAAATAACCTAACCGGTTTTTCAAGTAAGTCTAAAAAGGTATACGACAACGTCTTTTTGGGTTATGGAGCGTCTCAACAGTTTTTCTTCTTTCATTTTTTCGTTGCATTTAGATATCGTAACCCTGGTCTGGATATCCTCCATGGGGTCTTCAGAACGTCTCAACCTCAACTTAGAAATACCGAGTGGACGGAAAGAATCGGGATGAACACCGAGTCTTTTCCCTACGCACTTCCCTATTCTCACTTATTAACAAAGTGCTAACCTGTTTGTTACGTTTCCTATCCTACTCAAGAAGTCTCATAAACGTACCTCCTATGATGAAATACTAAGACGAGACACGAAACTTTTCTTTGTCGTTTCCTCTCGTCAGACGATGATGTAAGAGTTACCTTCGGCGAGTAGAGGAGATTGTTCCTCTAAAAACACGTAAATTTGGGTCACATTTACAAGTGGAGAGAGAAAATTCAAATAATGTGTCCAATTCCACTTTAGTAAAGAGTAGGTCGATATTTAAGTGTCGTCAAGGAAGGGTAGTGTTGCAGATGTCCCTAAGGGAGGGACACCCTATACGTTACTATCCTGATCACACTGGCTTTACCGGAAGACCGGTGGGAACTTCGCGGAGGCGTAAAGACCGTCTGAGCAGGACAGTTGGTCGTAGAGTCCAACATTAAGCGTCGTCTCTATAGGAGGATCAGGACATTATCTTATTGATGTTGAAGACTAACAAAAATACTCCAAAGATACTAGACTACGAACAGAAGGACCCATGGAGGTTGGGGTATTACATTAGCCTCCCGTGGAGTCCCTAAGAATCCTTCAGATTTACTTCTCTCTTTCGGTCTTTCCTACGTTCCCCATGGAAAAAATAGAAGACAAACGAGGAACAGTGGTCGACGTTCCCACCTTCCCTCTTAGAACTTGAGATACCCTCCTCAAACTCGAGTGAACCACAGACTGTTAAGGTCACAGGACAGTCGTCCGTCGGTCCCGGAGTATAGAAGGGTAGGACAAAGGGACCTCGGGGTCGGGAAGGGTTCGTACTGAAGATAGAACCTTTGAGTCGAGACGTCTGTGACCTCGGTAGTGAGTAGTCACCCTGACTCGTCAGTGACTACCTCTGTATGTCGAGTCCGTCCTGAGTCCTGTCGGGACAACTTCGGCACAACGTGTGTCTCCAATCCGAAACAGGTTGATAATCAACATCTTAAGTTCTTATAAACGACGATTTGTGTCCACTTGTGACTCCTATTCTACGTTTTATAGAACAAGTTTTACGGAATCCGTTTAGGGAACAAAAATTTGAAGATAAGTACAAGGAAGGAGTCACGAGATAACTAAAGAATCACAAAAAAACGTTACTAAACAACTCGAATACACGGTTGTATTAGGGAAACATTAAACTATGTCGACTAAAAACATCAAACAAATAGAAAATTAACTCACAAACAAAAAACTATGTGTCCTCGAAATGTGAAAGTCCACTAGTCAACAAAAATAGAAAACACTAAACTTATAGTGTAAAAGTAGGGGTAGACGAAAAGTCTCTTTTATAATTTATGTATGGATATAAACTAACCTTTCTCACAAACCCCTAAAAAAAAAAAAAAATTTGAGAAGTCAAGTAGAGTTTAACAAGAACCGTAGACCATATTTCACTTCTAAAGAAAAAAAGGGTTCCTTAAGGAACGTGGTCCTCGAATTGGTATTAATCATCCGTAAATATTAAAGGATGAACCTAAGACACCTTTGGCAGTCTTACTCCTTTTATGTAAGGACAGGGACACCATAATCAGAATCGTTACTTTACTCTAAGTGTTCGGTACCTTTTGTCCACAACCCGTGTGTGACTGGAGTCCGACACCGCGTTCCTCGTTAGGTGACACCGGATCCCGGGTCCAGTATTGAACCTGTCTTGGAGGATAGGAAAGAGTTCAACTGTAAACCGATGATTCAACCGCTCGTCGTATTCGAACGGAGAGGTGGTTTGTGTTGTAACTACTGTTCTATTAGGATAAACTATGTGTGGTCGGCGAACTTTATTGACAAGTTTAACACAAAATTTCTTAGTCGACAAAATATAACTGTTTATCGGTAATGAATTTCGGGCCTCAGTCTCAAACTCTGTGAGACTTCAAATGACATTCAACCCCTTCACTCTCCCTACCCCCTACGATTCTGACGCTCTAATCTTAGATGTCTGTAAAGTTCCAACACCTTGTCCAAGAACGTACACAGAAAATTTCTAGAAACATTCTCGTCTTACGGACATGAACCCTATTGAATTGCCTCTAAGGACGTAACTCCGTTGTCCTTCTAGACCAAGGAGGTCCTTTTCAGTGCACTTTCCTTCGTCAAGACTGGTCACTGGGGTCAACCGAAGTTCAATTTGTGACACAGGTGGTGGACCCTGAATTACGTCGAAAGTAAAGTTGAGAAGAATTTTTGTCACCGGTGACTCTTTCCTTTCTATTTGGTTATTATGCGTATATAATTACGTATATACACTTCATGTCTTCTCACCAGGTCTACCTGGATAATTAGCGTCCCGTCCTTATCTCTGCATCCGTCCCTCTTCCCTGTACCTGTGACGCACCTTCCCTTCCCACCCTACTTGACCCTCTAATCCCAACTGTATATTTGTGATGGTACACACTTTATCGCTCACGCTCAGACGGCATGTCGTGGTCCTCGAGTCGAACCACGAGACACTACTGGATCTTCCCACCCTCCCTCCCCGATATATGTGTCTGTACGTCGTCTAAGTGAGACAACATGTCGTCTTTAATTGTGTTGTGACATTACGTTACTATGAGGTCAAACCTTTTTTTTCACCAATGACCTGACACCTCCTGTGTGGTAGAAGCCCGTGTACTCTCCCTCACAAACGACACCTCAGTAAAGGGGCAGTCCGTCCGTCAGAGACCTTCCTCTAAGGGAACATACCATAATCGGGTCCCAGTTTGCTGTCTTCACATTTTCATAAAACAGAAACGAGAAAACATTTAGCAGTCAACTCGTACGTCCCACGATGTGTGTCCCTCACTCAGCGGAACTAATAGAAGGAACTCATCCTACACGACCTGTAAAGGGTTCTCGTTTTTATGTCGTGCTCTTTCAATCGTCCTGTAAACACAGAAACTGTCAAAATATTTTCTCAGAATTTTTCCTCCGATAATTTCCGACACCAATTTTAATGAATAAATATTCCGACAAACGTTTGATACTCTTTCCTACGGAGGTAAGGTCTCTAGTACCCTTTATTTTACTTGATTGAGTTCTAATTACCGGTCAAATTTTTTTCTAAACATTTCTAAATACCAGTCATCTTGGAACACACCAGACATATTTACTCCTAAGTTCAAGGGCATTTTACACACTCTCCGACAGACGTTGAAACGAAACATTCTCATATTCGATTATACAAAGACCACCCACCAAAGGTTGACATACATCGAGTCAATAAATCACAGTTCCTAAAAAAAAAATTGCAAATCTAGAAAACGTGTAAAGTCCTCCGGACCTTCAGAAAGATCTCGTTGGGAGTGAACACCTTTTTTTAGTAACAAAAGAAACGGTTGTGTCTTTTCCAGAAACATTACCCAACTTTCGATCCCTCTCTCGTCAGACTCCACTAGTTTATCCGTCTGCTGTCTCGAGCTGAATTGAGGAGAGTCACCACAGAGCTCCAAAATAGTACTCTAAGGTCAGTAGATTTTTAGTTACGAGACAAGAAGAAGGAAAATCCTTTTTGACACAGATGGGGTAGTGTAGGAACTTCTCTTTCCGGACCAGTTTCACCCGTAATGACAAGTTCGTAACGATCTGCATTGACATTGCTTCCGAGACAAGTGTACTCTTGTTGAGAGAGGAAACCCAGGGCGAACAGACCAGTCTCTGGGACCTGAGACGAGAGTCGTGGACAGGGGGGGTGGGAGGGGGAGGGACGAGCAGTCAAGGGGTTGAGCTCAACTTAACTGCCTTCTTGTACTCTCTTCTAAAGGACGGAAAGCATTGACTGAGGCTGCAATTCCACTCTGTCCATTAATGGATTTTGGGTACTCCCTCGACCAACACTTCTTGTCTCGTCGTGTAGTTACGGAAGATGTCGGAGGAAGTAGGGAAGGTACGAGTGGGTGTCGGTAATGGTTCTGTGGTTCGTGTTGGCAAAACGTCGTTCTACGTAAGCAAAAATAATTTTGGTTTGTGTAACACATAAAGCACCCCCTCCCCCCCACCTCCCTTACTTTGAGTTAGTCCAAAAAGCGGTGGTTTAAAAAGTTCTTCAAAGAACTCTGGTAACGGAAATTTTTTTTGTTTTTTGATAAAAGCTGTATGTTTTATAAATATATTTATAATAAATAATCACTCAACAATAAGTAGGAAACCTACGTTTAACATTTGATCCTTTGATAAAATAATGACGAAAAAACACCAATTTGTGAAATAAAATTATAATATTTATAACTCAATAAAAGATAGGAGAAACCACACGTTCATCGAGATCCAGAGGTATCAGTACAAAAGACTACATATACTGAGCTTTTTTTTAAATTCGTTTTTTTCGTCCACGAAGACACTGTTCTTGACAAAAGACCCCTCGGTAATAAATGTGAAACCAAATACCTTGTAACCAGAATAAATATAAAGACGTAAGGTAGGTCGAAGGATGTAAGGTCGTCGGGACAACAGGGAACTATATTACTTGACTGACTTTAGTTCTCTCGTGGGGTTTCAATAAACATTTATCGACACTACCTTTTTTTCTGTATAATTTGAACTTATATTTTTACACTTGTCAAGAAAAAAACCCAAGTATGAATAAAACGATACGTGTTTTGTAAGTGCAAAATTGTGTTTCTTCATTGCTCACAACCGGTACACAGAGCACATTAAAACGTGACATTGGACCCCTTTTCAGATCGTGGTTTCCATCCATTATTCTTTCACCACATCCTCTCACCTCTCCTCCTTTTCTACTAAGACATTGGTTTTTCAAAAAATTCGCGTCGAAGCAACTTTTCACTAGTTCTTTATTGAACTCTATGTCTCCTGGATCCAGTCCTTTGGTCGTGAAAGATGTAAGACTCTACATCTACACAAATAAAATAACGTCGAATCGACCACCGAAAGTCTCATCGGGTATTTTGTGACATTCTGAATACTACAGACCACACTTTGGTGTCTTCACTCAGTCACTTAACCACCCCGTCTACCTACGCCGTGGTTCCACGTGTATCCTCTTCCACTTCATTCATCATACTCTCTTCTAATACACTCGGACTTCCCGGGACCTCCCTCGTCCAAGTTTGTTTTGTTACTGAACTCTTTTGCGTCACTTCCTCTCCCTAGGCACAACCAGACTCCCTCAGTACATTCTGAAGTGTCTGTGTGTCGGATAAAATCCGTCAATGTTCGCACACGTGAGTGGGACGTCCATGTCTAAAGGGTCCTTAAACAGAAAGGTTCAGAACACTTACGACTGACGTAGAAACGGAGACAGTTTTCGGTAACAACTCAAAAGTCTCGTCGTCGTCGGTGTTCAACATTCTGTCTACACTTGTGTTTCTCTGGTCCTCCTGTCATACGCAACTTGTGTCTGAATGTAGTCGGTTACGGTCCCGACGGGAGGGCAGACCCGTTCGCCCCTCCCCTGCGACTTTTGCCAGCAAACCTAACCGTCGATCGTCAATGAAGGATAGTTTACATGACACGTGAAATTGGATTAACTTTTATATAAAATTACAAAAGGACATGACGTGTTTATGGACAAAACAGTTTATCGTATTGCTACATTTTTTTTTTTCTTTTGTGAACCTTGTTTCTCGCATAAGTCACAATCGGTGTCAGTTTCCAACTACTATCTTTATCCTTAAGTCTACTGACGTGGAACTACCCGTAACTCTTACGTCCCAGGACTTTATAAAAAAAATTGTACATATATACCGTTATACTTTGAGACATTAGGAACAAAACCTTCTAAAAAAAAGTCTTAATTTTATAAAGAAAACTATGATTAAAAGTCATAAAAGAACGTTAACCGACACATTATACTTACTGAAGTTATAAAACATTTTACGAAAAAAAAAGAAGAAGTTTTACCTTAGGAAACACACCGACTCTACAGAAGTTCTAGAAACAGGTAACGAATATACACGTTATTCTACACGTACCGGCCGACTGTCACGGGATTCATCTGTCTTATACGCGTCACGTTTATAGGAAGGAAAATACTAAATTGTCGGTAATTTTGAAACTTAGACATGTCTGGTAGAAGACTAACTGAATGGGTAGTCTATGTCTTTTTTTTTCAGTATGCATCTCAGAGTGACTTCTTTGTCTAACATCGTCAGTAGATCACATAAATATACAAAAATACAAGACATAACACTTTATATTTATATTATACGTATATATCCTATCCTGTCAAAAATAAGTTTGATTCTAGAGGGGGCCTTGGGTGTCTTGCATGTCGTGAGTTTTCGCCTCAACGATACTAACCCTCCCCAACCACTCCCTCCCGTCAACCCCAGGTACACATGTAGTCGGGAGAGGTGAACGGGGAACCGATCACCGGGGTCTTCGCAGGAACTCCTTTAGACTTCCAAGACACCACGAACGACACTTTAGGACCCCAGACCAGGAGGGAGGGTTGACAGATGACTCCTTAGGCTGGGAGTCCCTCACGTCACCGAAGGACTAATGTGGAGGACACTCAGGTCCAGCCACAATGGTAAAGGGGATGTGCAAGTCGGACGGAGACCCTCTTCTCGTCGACAAAACTCCCTAAGTTCCCTTTTGTCCCTGTCTAGTAAAGACGAAAGAACGGGGTTGGGTGTGTGTTCTCGGCTCTGGGGTCCGACTCGTCCCTACTGACCCTGGCATGGATGGCTCAGTCCTTCTCGATACGGGCCGGACACTCCGAGAACTGACCTTCACGACGCTGACATGGGTTTCGAATCGGCAGAACCAGAGGACGTGTAATGTCCTCGGGTCACGAACCGTCCACGAAACGTAACATTCAACTGACCTTGCTGACCCTTACACACTTCCTGTTCCCCTTCCTACCTTCGCTCTCGTGACCCCCCTCGGACCGTCCCACACAAACGTAATCCCAGTGGGTACGTCAAGTCGGTGTGCCGTGACTGGCGTCGACCCCTGACAGGGTCTCTGACTTAAGATCAGTGGACGACATAGACTCGTGAAGGACCAAAGAAGACCCCACTCTAATCCCGTCGTTACTGTGGTCACCCTGATTAATAGATTAGACAGAAGGTGACCTCCAGTCGATCGTCTCTAGTCCAGGGCAACCGACACCCATTCCGTCCTAAGGGGAGATTTCTCGAGAGACATGAAGGGTGTGAGTGTACGATTACCCGGTGGATTTACCGGTCTTAAATACCTCACCAAGGACCCTCAGGTCACAAGAAAGACTTGAAAGTCAAGTCAGCGAGTCAGCACAGGTTGAGAAACGCTGGGGTACCAGTCGTGCGGTCCGGAGGGACAGGTAGTGGTTGAGGGTCTCAAGTGAGTGTGACTACAGATAACTCAGCCACTACGGTAGGTCGGTAGAGTAGGAGACAGAAGGGACAGAGGAGGGCGGAAGTTAGAAAGGGTCGTAGTCCCCGAAAAGGTGTAGTCCACCGGTTTCATAACCTCCAAGGCGAAGTCGTAGTCAGGAAAGTTACTTATAAGTCCTGACTAGAGGAAATCCTACCTGACCCACCTAGAGGAACGTCAGATTGTCTGAGAGTTCTCAGAAGAGGTTGTGGTGTAAAGCTTTCGTACTTAAGAAACCGTGAGTCGAAAGAAATATCAGGTAAGAGTGTAGGCATGTACTGGTGACCTTTTTGGTATCGAAACCGATCTGTCTGGAAAAAACCATTTCCAGGACTTGATATTTCCAAGACTTGATATTCGAGGTAATTTTGTACTGACGAACAGATAAACCAAGAGACGACCAAGAGGTGACGGGTCATGTAACGAATAACACGTCATCCGTAACCTCTCTACAGTCAGTCTTCTTAGTTACTTAAAATGTATATAATAGAGTTTTAGAGAGTGGTTCTCCGTTAGTCCTTCCCTGAACGTCATCTGTGGGTACCACGTTACTTTCAACGAGTCAACACAGGCTGAGAAACACTGGGGTGCCCTAGATGCCAGGTACCTTAAGAGGTCCGGTCTTACGACCTCACCCATCGGAAGAGGTCCCTAGAAGGGTTGGGTCCCTAACTTGGGTCCAGAGGGCGTGACGTCCATCTAAGAAATGGTCTACTCGGTGTTCCCTTCGGGTTCTTCTTACCTCACTAATCCGATAGGGAAGGGGTCGCCTAGAAATGTTGGGTCCTTAACTTGGCCCCAGAGGACGTAACGTCCGTCTAAGAAATGGTTGACTCGATACTCCCTTCGGGTCTGTGGGTATCCCAACAGGGGATTATGGTGTACGAAGATCCTCGATTGGAATAGAACATATGGTACTCCAAAAGACACAAAAAAAAACCCCCCCCCAATGAGGGTTCACTGTACGGGACAAATAAATTGTATACGTCTCATATAGTACTCTTTGCGACCCGACCTTCTTTGTTCGACCTTAGTTCTAACGACCCTCTTTATAGTTATTGGAGTCTATATGTCTACTGTGGTGGGAATACCGTCTTTCACTTCTCCTTGATTTTTCGGAGAACTACTTTCACTTTCTCCTCTCACTTTTTCAACCGAATTTCGAGTTGTAAGTCTTCTGTCTAAGACCGTAGACCAGGGTAGTGAAGTACCCTTTATCTACCCCTTTGTCACCTTTATCACAGTCTGAAATAAAACCCCCCGAGGTTTTAGTGACGTCTGCCACTGACGTCGGTACTTTAATTTTCTGCGAATGAGGAACCTTCTTTTCAATACTGGTTAGATCTATCATATAAGTTTTCGTCTCTGTAATGAAACGGTTGTTTCCAGGTAGATCAGTTCCGATACCAAAAAGGACACCAATACATACCTACACTCTCACCTGACACTTCTTCCGACTCGCGGCTTCTTAACTACGAAAACTTGACACCACAACCTCTTCTGAGAACTCTCAGGGAACCTGACGTTCCTCTAGGTAGGTCAAGTAAGACTTCCTCTATTCGGGACCCTAAAGAAACCTTCCTTACTACGATTTCGACTTTGAGGTCATGAAACAGGTGGAGTACGCTTCTCAACTGAGTACCTTTTCTGAGACTACGACCCTCCCTAACCCCCGTCCTCCTCTTCCCCTGCTGTCTCCTACTCTACCGACCTACCGTAGTGACTGACCTACCTGTACTCAGACTCACTTGAGGTCCTCAACCACTACCTGTCGCACGACGTCAAGTACCCCAGTGTTTCTTAGCCCGTGTTGACTCGCTGACTTCACTTCACTGTACGTCCTAGAATCAAACGCTGGTTCTAGTTTGTTTGTGTACGGGGTCGTTGCCCTCACGTCTCGGGATTGGTGACATGACGGGTCCGTAAGGGAACCACCAAGAATGGACTACGACGGGTGGACCAAGTCCTCGTCGGGGCAATGAGTGTTAACTGATTCAGAGGAGATCCTGGGTTTAAGAAAGGACCACTGACTTCTGTCATCTGTGTTTTGCACCCTTTGTGGATCTCATATTTTGACTGGACGTCCCTCTTCATTGGGTTTTTCGGGATGACAAACGTAAGAACTAGGTCATCATTTCTCAAGACATAAAGACTTCGAACTCAACCGTTTGGAGGGTACTTACAAAAGTTCTCCGTCACTGACGTACCTTAGTAAACTCACGTTTAATTGATCCTCTTCGACTCTGAGTCTCATAAGTTTATTGAGTAAGTTCCAGTGTCGTCCACTCTCTCGTCCCGTTTCAGTTTAAGTCGGTAGAGTCCGGATACAGGAAAAGTGGCATGTCTTCTTGAAGGGTCGTCTCGATTGGGTGCACTTCAAAGATCTCAATTTTCTTTTTTTTTTCAAGAACTGTTATGGATTCTACAAACCTCTATGTTTTCTTTCATATAAATATTTTATTTTGGACCATTCGACTCGGACAACCCTGGTTACGTTTTCGATCGATTCTGTCTAATTCAAGTCTTGTTCTTCTTATCCTTTTTTTCTAAATATTCTATTCGTGTCACTCTCCCGTGTATGGAGTGAAACTGTACTCCAGATCCTTTTTTAGAGGTAAAAGGAACGGTAAAAAGACAGGGTTAAATTATTTTATAACGATGCTGAAAAAATTTAAACACCTAAGAAGAGAGACAAATAGTCTCAATATGTACAAGTAGTATCTTTGAAACCTTTCATATCTCCAACCCCTTCCAGTGGTCATTAGGGTCGAATTCCCTTGACAATTTGAAAGTTTTATAAAGGGAACTCTATAAGGATACGTAAAAATGTCTCATGGTGGAATATATGACCAAGGGGGGACGGGGGGGACTGGGAACAATTACCGTCTCGTACACAAAAGGTCCTATCTTAACAAAGGACTTTCTTTGATACCAGAGATTGTCCGTATTGTCCTATAAAATCTCCGAAGGAGATCTTCGTGGATCTTCGTACAGATCAAGGATCTTCGTGCACCATAATCCGTCCGTTATGGATTTTCTCCGTCTTTCACTTTCAACGAGTCAACACAGACTGAGAAACACTGGGGCACTAGACGGGTATCTTAAGAGGTCCGTTCTTATGATTTCACCCAACGGTAAGAGAAGATGTCCCCTAGAAGGACTGGATCCCTAGCTAGGACCCAGAGGACGTAACGTCCGTCTAAGAAATGGTCGACTTGATGGTCCCTTAGGGGTTTCTTCGTCGTCACTTCACTTCAGCACTTCAGTACAGGCTGAGACGTTGGGGTACCTGACATACATCGGGTGGTCTGAGGAGCCAGGTACCCTAAAAGGTCCGTACTTATGACCTCACCCAACGGTAAAGGAAGAGGTCCCCTAGAAGGGCTGGGTCCCTATCTTGGGTCCAGAGGGCGTAACATCCGTCAGCGAAATGGTAGACTCGATGGTCCCTTCGGAGTTTCTTCGTCTGTATGAACCTTTATCCCATTCCCGTGAATCCAGAAACCACTTTCCCTCGGACGTTCTTTTACCCCTTCATGTCCCCCTACCCCTCCCCTCCCTCCACGTTCTCCCTCCTATATACACACGAATATTGACTAAGTGCAACGACATGTCGTCTTTGGTTGTGTTGTAATATTTCGTTAATAGAAGGTTAATTTTTATTTAAATTTTTTCTCTTTCTCCACTAGTGATCCCTACGGAAGATCCTTCACCGGTGATCCCCCACGCAGGAATTTCGTCGAGGTGTTACTCGACGACTTAAGGAGAGTTAGGACCTCCTTCTAAACTCTTTACCATACCTTGTAGAGGCCGGAAGGGCCACCGCGATCACCATTTCTTCACTCACTTTCACTTCAGCGAGTCAGGACAGGCTGAGAAACGCTGGGGTACCTGACGTCGGGTGATCCCAGGGGGCAGGGACCCTAAGAGGTCCGTTCTTGTGACCTCACCCTACGGTAAAGGAAGAGGTTACGTACTTTCGCTTTTCACTTTCACTTCAGCGAGTCAGTACAGACTGAGGATCGCTGGGGTACCTGACGTCGGGTGGTCCGAGGAGACAGGTACCCTAAAAGGTCCGTTCTCATGACCTCACCCCACGGTAACTGGACGGACGTTTACGTCCTCTACATTCACTGAACCCAAGTCAGGGACTTTTCTAGGGGACCTCCTCCTGTGCCGTTGTAAGAGATTATGAGAACAGACCTCTTAGGATACCTGTCTCCTCGGACCGTCCATGTCATGTGTCCCACCGTTTCTCAGCCTGCGTTGACTTCACTGTCTCCTGTCTGTCTGTTATCTTGTCGAGTGTGAAGTCTTAATAGGGTCAGTTCGAGCGACCTCCCTCGACGTCATACGTATCGGGTCTTTTTGGAGGAGGTTGTTGTACGGATTTTTACGAATTTTTTATTTATTATGTGTAACTTCACGACACTAATAATATTCTTTTATTCCTTTAGGTATCTCTCGACCTCGAGTCTCACTATTCTGTTTCCACGTCGGCGCCGACATGACCCTAGAAAACAGGTAGAACTACTACTGGTTCTTTTCTATAATAATAAGACACTACCTTCATTCATGTACCTGGGTAAGTTCCCATTGAGGACTCAGTCTACACTTTAGAGACGTGTTTCGATCCTAGACATATTTCGACGGAGTAGTAACGTTCCTATCCCCTTTTTTTTTTAGACAAGTAGAGGTTTCCTTTGATCGGTAATAACTGACTCTTATCTACCCCTTTATAATAGAGGACACTGAAACAGTAATGTCGAGAGTAGAAGGTATCCAAATTCTAAACTTAAAAATGGTGTCTATGTCAGACCCTTTGGGGTTCTACTTCGTACAAATGAATTTCAAAAAGTCTAAACAGTGTGAGGTCCTATGGTCCCTCTATTTTTTCGTCAAGGAATGACTTCCTTCTAAAGGTGGTGGTTCTGGGATTAAAGAGTCCTAATATGGGTTGGTACGTACCCAAATGGTAAGTTTCACTGTTTCAATCGAGACTTTGAACTTCGGACTTTCGATGAAGACGTTGAATGAACCACCGCTCAGAACTAGACTTGACAGTCCTCCGATAAACTTAAAAAAAAAAAAAAAAATGGTAAATAGGAGTCGTAAGTCTTCTCTTATCTATATTCTCTCCGTTATATATTTCTACCACTAACTCTTGAAAGGTCTTAACTATTTCGTAAGCTTACGAGTCTACCTCTTTCGTATCGCGTAAAGTTCGTCCTATTCATTTCTGTTTCTGTTAGGATTTTCCCTTCTGTCGAATGGATGTTTTTTCTTCTTTTTAGGTTAACGTGACTGTTATATCTGAAGAACTATCATGTTAGTCTTCGGTTGTCTGTCACTCATTGGAGAAGCTTCACGTTTCTCTTTTATTTATAAGTATTGAACTCTGTTGTTTACTTAATGGTAGTTGAGTGGAAGTAACTTAATTAATAAAGTCCCTCTTCTTTCCAGATTTTAAGTTTTTTCATACCAACTCTTTATTTATATTTTGATACATTCGTATAACCTTATTCGTGACCGATATCCTGGTGACCACAGATTAAACCTCCTCCAACGATTTATTTCCTGTCACCTTTCTTTCATGGTCGACGAATAATGTTTTCTGTCCTTCCGTAATACCTTCAAGTTTATGAGATTAAGGAACATGAAGAAACCACCTCCCATCTCTACAACTAAATAAAAATTAACACAATTTACATTTAAACCTGTATAATTACATTCTCAAATAACGAAAATTTAGTCATTTCTTCGATACTTCAATTTGTAGGGAAGATTTTCAGTGTCCTTCCTTCACCTAACCCTTTTTCTTCGTCTTGTGCGTCTCACCGAGGTTTATTGTCTCATCTTTATTTGGGTTTATATAGTCGTTAATGTCATTTATGATTCCTTGATCTATCGATTTTCCGTCCAATTTTTAGGTTGATATACTACAAATGTCTGTGGTACTTTATATTCCTGTGCCTAACTTTTATTTTCCTGGTGTGTAACTAAACATACACAAGGTGTTTATATTTATTTTCCTTTCGGTCAGTTCAATATACTCATAGTGAGTCATTTCCGTCAACTCCTCTTAGTAGACTTATCGATTCGTCTTGGGAGATCGTTCACCATGAACTTTAGACACAGTTATATATAGGTCCTGTCGACACAAGTTGGTTTTTCAGAAACACAATTCTCCATGTGCATAATCACCTACCTCCTGTGACCAGACAGTCCGTCCAGACCTCGACTCCTAGTAACGTGACTCGTGTTCCAGTAACTCCTCTGTTCTGCTTGCAGGAGTCTGCCTCCCGTTTCTCCGGAAAGGACTGAGTCTCTCCACTACTCTGACTTCCTTGTCCTCCGTTAACGGACATCTTTTAGGCAGAATACTGACAGGAGACACTAAGTTTACGACCTGAACTTCCAACTAACCATGTCGTTATGATTACCTTTTTATTTCACGACTCCTAAATCTCTCCTGTCGACTGATAAAGACGTCCTAGTTTATCCCATTCCACCCCTCCCTAACCCCTCTTTCGCATTCATCCCCACTCGACGGACAAGAGGGGACGCTAAGTCAAGTCAAGTCAAGTCAGCGAGTCAGTACAACCTGAGAAACGCTGGGGTACTTAGCGTCGTGCGGTCCAGAGGGACAGGTAGTGGTCTAGGGTGAGTCTGAGCGTAGGTAGCTCAGTCACTACGGTAGGTCGGTAGAGTAGGAGACAGCAGGAAAAGAGGAGGATGGGAGTTAGGGAGGGTCGTAGCTTCAGAAAAGGTTACTCAGTTGTGAAACGTACTCCACCGGTTTCATGACCTCAAAGTCGAAATCGTAGTAAGGAAGATTTCTTTAGGGTCCCAACTAGAGGAAGTCTTCCCTGACCAACCTAGAGGAACGTCAGGTTCCCTGAGAGTTCTCAGAAGAGGTTGTGGTGTCAAGTTCGCGTAGTTAAGAAACCACGAGTCGGAAGAAGTGTCAGGTTGAGAGTGTAGGTATGCACTGGTGTCCTTTTTGGTATCGGAACTGATCTGGCTGGAATCAGCCGTTTCATTACAGAGACGAAAACTTATATGATAGATCCAATGAGTATTGAAAAGAAGGTTCCTCTGGATTCATTTATTTCAACTCGTGAACCGGCCATCGACGAGGGATTGTTGACAGCGAAAAGAAACTCTCCATTTTCTTTAATAGGCTAGAGAACCTTAGACTCGGGGTGTATACATAGACGAGATCAGTGGTCTCGACCCCCGACCCTTGCCTCTTCCTTCTGTGTAGAAGACAGACTCCTTCTGTGCTCCCCCGGAGACCACTCCTACTTTGCACGTCTGCACTCATCGTGACGTGGTGTGTGTATAAGTAACGAATCCCCCTATGTCGAGGCGAACCGTTTACCACAACTGCGACACAGGAAACCGAGAGAAGGATGAAGGACGAAGGCAAGAAGTCTAACGCCAGAGTTTAGAGGAAACCAGACGAGAGCCGAACAGAGAAGTAAATGCCCCCTTTGCTTCTGGCAGTCTACACTTGACAACGTAGTAAAGGACAGAACCTCCACTTGTGGCGACGAGTGCGAAGGTTCCGATTAGCGGCCGAGGTGTCGACGCCCCCGAGACACACTAACCAGAGACAGAGACACACTAACCAGAGACAGAGACACACACAGAGAGAGAGAATGAAGGAAGAAGGACGTAGAAGAGGTCAGAGAGGAGACAGATAGCGCTAAGTCGGTGTTTGAGGTCGGAGTGGTCGGACACCCTTTGTTAAGGGAACTAAGGTGGAAAGGCGAGTTTTTTTTGCCCGGTTAGAGAACAGGAGGGTCTGGGAAACTCTTACAAGAAACTTCCCGTAAGACACTTGTTACGACCGTACGTTCGAGGTACGTGTCCTTAGAAACAAAGGACGACCTGGTCCGGCCCTGTCAGATTTTATATCATCCGTGAACTATTCGCAAACAACTTGTTTACTTGGTTGTAGGAGTGAAAGGTAAGTAAAAGGGAGAACAGGAGTGGTGAGGTAACTTTTGTGGGCATTATTACAGTACCTAGGGTAGGGTCAGCGAACTAGGTCACCGGAGAAAACTCAGGAACAAGATCGCCTAAGAGAACATCGTAAACCCTACAACTCGGGAACGGTGAACTTTGGGTTCTCAAGACAGGACCACGGTAAAAAGAGAGAGTCTCACAAATAAAAGGTAAAAGAAGTGTCAGAGGTGGGAGAAGAAGAAAAAAAAAAAAAATTTCCTCCTCACAACTGTGAGAAGGTAAGTACACTTTCTATAGATAGACCACCAAGGTTGTCGTCGTCACTACATATTTATTTAGATGTATAGAAGTATTAAGATCCGGGACGAAGGGGAGACTCTAGGTCTTATTACATCAAGACTCATAGAAGTGAACTTACAGGAACACTTTCAGTAGACGAACCTCCAAGAAGTTGGAATTACATAAACTTTAACCTGAGGGATGATAATTATGGAGGGTTTTGAGGAAGAAGAGGAGTACATAGAGGATTAAGTTACCAAAGTAGTGGAAGGGTCAGAGGGTCCGATCTGTGCCATCCCAGTAGTGACTACGCAGGGACCGGGAAAGTCAACCAGTGAATTGTTACATCTAAGAAGGAGTCTTTGTAGAGAGTCGAGGTCGTGGCGGAGAAGTGAAGATGGTGGAATCACGGTCGGAGTAGTTGAGAAAGACTCTACTCATCAGTTCCCAGGTAAACCAGAGGGACGGATGGAATAGAAACGTTGGCAGAGGATACTGGTATTATACTTTTTTTCGTGTTCAGAATCGTACAGAGAAGAGATGATCTTTGTGGAAGTGACCGAGTGCCAATGAACAAGCGTCCAGAGTCACGGTACGTACGGAAAGGTCGGACAACCGTTAAATAGTCAACCACGTCGGGGCGGTCAGAGGTCAATCGTGGTCCCCGAGACTACAAAAACAAAGGATCCGATGTCCAGGACGAATTCTACAGGAGAGTGGAGAAGAACTGAAACGTCTCACGATGGGTCCGAACTACTGCCTACCAGTTACGGAAAGTAAAGCCACTCGAAAGGGGAGGGGGAGGTCTACTACAGAAGGAGGGACCATGAGGACTTTTTTCTTGGGTAAGACGACATCAACTTCCAAACGAAGGGTTATTTGGAGAAAATAGTTCGAGTATAATCTGTTTATTATTAAAGTCACCCCTTTCCCTGTATTATTTTGTGTTATTAAATAAACAAGAGAATATCTTTAGAATTATTGGTCTCATCAGTGTCTAGGTTCACTGTTTCTTTTAATTTATGTTATCGACAAATAACTCATGAACCCCGAAGGGTCCACCGCGATCACCATTTCTTGGACGAACGGTCACGTTCTCTGTATTCTCTGTACCCAAGCTAAGGACCGAACCCTTCTAGGGGACCTCGTCCCGTACCTTTGGGTGAGCTCACAAGAACGGACCTCTTAGGGTACCTGTCTCTTCAGACCGTCCGAGATCAGTTATCTAGTGTTTCTCAGTCTGTGCTGACTTCGTTGAATCGTACGTGGGTTTTAACTCATCAATGCTGGACTGGTTGAGACAATTTCCAAACATAACATTTAGAGTGTCGTTGGGACACTCTTCGTGGATGCATTAGGGAGACGGAACTGAAACACGTTACTCGGTCTAGTCTGATTGACTTATTTCGTCCCGACAATCGTCTTAATGGAATCTTAGATATAAATTTTTAGTAAGGTTGTCGACCCTGTCGGAGAGACATGATACTTCGTTCTCTACCCGATGTAATAAAATGTTAGTTATGTCCTTTAAAGATATGAGGTAGTTCAAAAGACACTTATATTGATTCTTTTACTCAATGAACGACAAATGAGACCCTTTGACAGTCACTTACCAGATAGTACGAAGAGGATTAGTTCTGTGATCCACCGTCACAAAAATGACTTTGCTAAAATCTTCTTTGGTCCTGATCCAAAAGTAGAAGACTCATATTTTTAACACGAATACGTCGTTCCTGGTTTCTCCGTTACGTACAACTTAGGTCGTGACCTCGTCGGACACGAGTTATAATATTACGAAGTACGTCCCCATTTTGTGTGTGTCTGTGGACAGATCTAAAGTCTTTCTAAAGACTTTATGCTAGAACTTTTTTTACTTTTTTTATTTTTTGTTCAAGAGAGTGAGTCAAGGGAGGAGGTCTCGTGCAAAAGATTAGTATAAACTTAAACAGGTTGTTTGGGTTATTCTATTTACAAGTAACTAAAGTGACCAACTCCTGCACGACGATAGCCGGGTTTCCCCTTCTCGACCGAAGAGTAGCCGTGGACGACGGTGAGTAGTCCACAGTGGTCACCGCCTTCTGACTGTGGACTCCGGTTTCTCCGCTTCTCCGTAGGCACGAGAACCTAACCTCAGGACCTTGGTCCGGTTTGTCTTGTGTTAGCTTAAGGAAAATAATAGAGAATTCTGGTTTTCCTGTACAAGAGGACCTGACCGGTCTTGATGACTTCCTCCACTTCTTCATATGTTTGATACAGAAGGACCTCCCTCCATAAAATAAAAATCTTTTTGTTTAATTACCGTGTCGTCTATAAGAAACAACCAGGAGTGTTTAAGAAAAACGTGATTTCAAACGTCAACCCCTGAAGACTCCCAGAGTATAAACGTATCCGTAGGAGTCGTATACTTGACAATAAATGTCAACGGATATAATTAAATGGTTACGTAATACACATAATATTCCGTATATCTTTTTATATTTATATCTAAAATTATCCCTTAATTTACTTTTATTTGTTTCCGTCTTCGAGATACTGTAAGGAGACCCACTGGAGATTCCTTTCCTGTGGAGTGAATCCTCAGGAGACTGTTATCACGTCACCAAGGATTATAGACCCACCCTACTCTCACTAAAGTATGCCCACAGACTAGAACGATACGAGGTGCCAAGACACTCAGTCTCCCACTTCCCCGAGAACAGATGTGTAAAAGTCTACTCTTTAGTCTGAATAATTCCTACTTTACTCGACGGGTACAATGGAATACCTTCGTCTTCTGTATAGTCCAATTGAACAAGACTTTCATAGTGTTATTAAAATAGAAATTTCACAAAAACTTAGTCTTGAATTTAAGAGTCCCGACATTTCTTTCACTCTTCACGTACCCTGAAGGGACCACCAGGTCACTAATTCTTAGGTGGAAGGTCACACCCCCTGCACCTAAACTAGGGACCATCTTCCGCTACCGTGGGGTGAGGTCATGAGAACGGACCTTTTAGGGTACCTGCCTCCTCGGACCACCCGACGTCAGGTACCATCCCAGCGATTCTCAGTCTGTGCTGACTCGCTGAAGGGAAAGTGAAAAGTGAAAGTACGTAACCTCTTCCTTTACCGTTGGGTGAGGTCACAAGAACGGACCTCTTAGGGTCCCTACCCCCTCGGACCACCCGACGGCAGATACCCCAACGTGTCTCAGCCTGTGCTGACTTCACTGAATTGTCGTCGTCGTCGTCGTCGTCGTCGTCGTCGTCGTCGTCGTCGTCGTCCCCTTGATTCTAGGGTCTACGGTGTCTCGTTGATTCGGACACGAGACGTTGTTCTCCCGACACACGACGTTGAGCTCTTTTGACGAGTGGCGTTCCTCTTCGGAAAAACGACGTTACTTCTGGGTCGTGTCGGTTTGTGTGTGTGTGTGTGTGTGTGTATTTCTACAACTGTACCTACCCACATTCGTGACAAAAAAGAAGGACCGAAAGTTGTAAATAATTTATAATTACAAATTTTAAATACAAAAGGTTGAATTTTATACGACATACGTGTTTGAAGAACAATCATTTCAACTGGCGTCGGCATTTTTGATTTCGGTGAAACACAGAGTAGGTCACACATACAAGTAACGCCGGTTTATGTTCTTGTCGTAAAAAAGACTACTCTGATACAATTTTTCGACAAACCTATTAAACTTTACAAATACTTGGGAAGTTTTGTTTTTAAGTGCAGATGAACAGTGTCAAATAATGTGTATAATTTTTGTAAAAAATTTACAGTCAAACCTTAAAAAGGTGACATTCTAAAGTTATTTATTAAAAATAGACCTGAGGTGAACGTAGAAGTTTTAAGTCTCGTGAGTGTTCGGTAGTGTGTAGTGGAAGTGAAGATTCACCAAAGATTCACTCTATTGTTGTAATAAACTGAGGTATTTTCTACACCGGTGACTTTTGACATAAGAGGGTTTATTTGTAGGAACATATTGTACTTCTTAGAAAAAAGAAAAAGTACGTCATCATATAAATACTAGAGGTATTGTACCGATGAAGTCTCTAACATTGGGTTAGAAGTGATTTCATATTGTGTATACTTTTACACATATTTAGAACACATACCGGACTACTTAAACGGTTCATTTGTACGAGTATATGATTGGGTTTACTTCACTCTTAGTGATCAAGGGACTTCCTGGAACATACGATGGGAGATTAGTGGAGACGGGTCCCGGCGTATAAGGAAGACGATATTCATTAGGGTAGGACTGAGGAGTGTGGTGTCTACTTTAGACGGACCGAACCTGAGAAAATACTTTACCATGTATTACTGTATATGTCAGCTAACACAAGCTCCCTAAAGGGACCACCAGGTCACCAATTCTGAGACGTGAAAGTGAAGGTCCCCGTGACCAAGGTCGGAACCAACCCCTTGATTCTAGGGTATATAGTACACCATACCGTTCTTTTTTTTTTTCTAACAAATTACAAACTCTGAGACAACGACGTAGATTAAAATCACACAAATAGAGTAACATCTTATAAGGTGACATACTTATGTGGCTAAAATACGTATGATACCATCTACCCGTAACCCCAACAAAGGTCTAAACCCGATAATATTCGTCACGACGATGCTTGTAAGAGTATATCTAAAATGCATGTACAAAGACGACCCATGTGGAGACCACCCTAACAACCCTTCCCGGCAATACAACTGAATTTTGAGTTGAAAGTTTTTTGATTATAGTATCGTACACCAGGGTAGTGAAGTACCGTTTATCTACCCTTTTTTTACCTTTGTCACTATCTGAAATGAAAGAACCCGAGGTTTTAGTGACGCCTGTCACTGACGTCGGTGTTTTAATTTTCCACGAACGAGGAACCTTCTTTTCGATACTGTTTGGATCTGTCGTGTAATTCTTCGTCTCTGTAGTGCAACGACTGTTTCCAGGTATATCAGTTTCGATACCAAAAAGGTCATCCGTACATGTCTACACTCTCAACCTGATATTTCTTCCGACTCACGACTTCTTGACTACGAAGACTTAACATCAGGATCTCTTTCACTTTCACTTCCAGCGAGTCAGTACAAGCTGAGAAGCACTGGGGTACCTGACATCGGACGGTCCGAGGAGACAGGCACCTTAAGAGGTCCGGTCTTATGATCTCACCCAACGGATAGGGAAGAGGTCCCATAGAAGGACTGGGTCTTAAGCTTGGTCCCAGAGGATGTAACGTCCGTCTAAGAAATGGTGGACTCGATGGTCCCCTCGGGGACCCTCTTCTGGGAAACTTAGGAAACCTGTGGTCCCTCTAGTTTGGTTAGTTAGGATTTCCTTTAGTTGGGACTTATCAGTAACCTTCATGACTCCGACTTCGACTTCGTGGTCATGAAACCGGTGGACTACGTTTGTCGACTGAGTGACCTTTTCTGGGACTACAACCCTTTGTAACTCCCGTCCTCTTCACCCGCTGTCACCTACTCTACCAACCTACCGTAGTAGCTGAGTTACATGTACTCAAACTCGTTTGAGACCCTCAGTCACTTCCCTTCCCTTCTGACCTCACGTGTCAGGTACCCCAGTGCTTGTCAACCTATACTGACTGACTGACCTGTAATACGACCTAGAGTCGTCTGAGGGTAATCGTCCGGTGGTATGGCTGTCCGGTTGTGAGCGCTAAAGAGGGTCGAAGTCGGTAAGTCCCTCCACATATCACCGTGAAGTAACAGACGTAAAGGGACCACAATACTTCAATTTGTGTAAAAGTACATAAATAATTAGTATGAATGTAGGGTAAAACTCTTCATGGGTTAGCTTAGAAAACGGGTGAAAAGACGTCCACATAGAAAATTTATTAAATACCTCAAGAAATATATAAGACCTACGTCCAAGACAGGTTAGGGGTAAAACGTTCGTGGAGGTGGGTAAAGTACCGAACGGAGATGATCGTTACCACCGAAATGACATAACAAAACAAAGCATTTCCCTCTAATTTCTCTCAAAAATGTTATAAATGTCACTAGGTCCTTTACTCAGTTAAGGAAACGGAGGAAGACAGTCCACTGACAATCTTCGTGTGTTTTGATCATAATCCTCAAGTGAAAATCCAATAAACAATAATATTTCAGTACCTTTACTAAGGAATAATATACTTTCTGAGTACCTAAAGTCTGAACCAATCGGTTGAGGGTGTTACTGTGTCGTTTAAGGAACATTTTACAGAGAATAACATGTACAGATGGTTATCAAGACGAAGAGACCAATTTAGGAGTTGTTTATGTTTCTAGTATCCTAGTGTGTTAATAAAAAGAAATATTTCCTTAATAGATGTACTTTTTTAACCACTTAATTTTTTAAAAAGAATAATCTCCTGTGTTCAAACAAGTCTGAATCTTGGTAAACCCACGTCAAGTAACATCCCGAGTTAGAACTGATGATTATAAATTTATCATTATTTAAATTTTTTAAATCAGATTAAGTGTAAATATATCATGAATAAAATATTGAAATTTTTGGACTACAGAAGGAGATAGTGGTACATTATACGTGAGAAGAACTTACAAATTTTACATATTAAAAACACGAGAAGTTGTCTTTTTATATAAAGAAAATTTTGTTGGTCTTAAGTGGATAGTACAAAGTTTCCACACAGGTAATTCAAGAGCTTCCTTGTGTGAGACCATGAATGTTTCTCTTAGTAATGAAAGGAACCGGCTCAAATAGTTCGATGTAAAGACGTACATTGATTTCCTTTTATAGAAAGTGTTATTGTATACTTTGTTCAGAGGAATAGATTAAAGTCTAGATTAGATCATAAATTAAGAACAGAGAACTCTCTCCAGGTATTTGGTTACAGGTGTTTAGGTAGACTGAGTTGTCTATTCTTTATAGCAACTGACCCAAGACATTTAGACTGAAGATTAGAATCGAGAGGGTGTTTATTGACCCATTACTACCCTTTAAGTGAATTAGAAAGGCTCAGATAAAGACAAGTAGTTGATTGTTTATGAATAAGTTAAGTCACTGGTATCTTCGGTTCGTCAACAATCTGTGATCTATGTTTTGTCCTTTTTTCTGTCGGGTGCGGAGACTTAGTAAAGGTTTACTAGAACTTTTTCGACAATTCATAGATTATAAAGGGTTCATTTGTGACCATTTCATTGAAAATTTTAGTCTTCGTCCAAACTATATAAATAAGTCACTCACTAAGTTGATGTCTTACTTCGTAAAAATCGTAATACTTTAGGTTTCAAAATTTTAGAATAAAGGAACGTTAAGACAAATAATGTTAAAATATTAGGACTTCTCTAAGAGAATAGACTTCAAAAAGTACGTAAGTCCATAAAACGTACTACAGACTACACTAGTCGTTATTTCCAACGTTATTTCATCATCGACACTAGTATTGGGATCTTCTGTTTTGTCTCTCTACTACAAATAGATGGTAAGTCTTTTCAACTATTTCCCTGTAATTTATATAGAACGTACAGTGAATTAACCGAACATTTATTAATTTGATAGTGGTATACACTTGTCAAAGATTAGTTTCGAATAATGTGAACATGAAGTTATAAAAGTGACTTTTTTTCTTATCGTTTTTACATTTTTCTTTTTTTTTTCTTTGTAAGACGTATCGGATCAAAGATCTACGACGGTCATTATGTGCGTTTCTTTTCTTTATAGTGTAATTAATTTACGTGTCTCATTTGTACACCAGTATAGTTGTTCCTGTATTTTCTGAGTCTTAAATCTCGAATCCTTGTGTCCGTTCTTCAAAGTTTAGGGTTTCCTTTGTGTGTGGGTGGCTATTCCTTTACAATTCTATGTTTTATTCGCGTGTATTTGTTATGTCTCTTTCTTGAACACGTGTCGGTTTACGGGATAGGACCCTTCAATTTGTCCCGGTAGTATTTAGTAACTCTTAAACTGGAGGACACGTCATTTTCGGATGATGTCGACTCCTTTTTCCTTATTAATTAATTTACGACTGTAGAGAGTCGTTATTTGGTGTAACCCATTTTTCAGTCAAATTTTTGATGGTACGACGTCTTTCTTTTACATTAATTCAACTTTGTCTAAAGATAGACCAGTTTATTTTGGTCATTGTCCACTAGTTACCGTTTTCCTCTTCGTTGGGAAGGGCTTCCACAGGAGACTCATGTTTCATTCATGGAAAGTTCCCTTTTTCTTTAATTTTTATCCTACCCTTTTTGAACTCGTACAATTTTTGGTCCAATTAAAAATCCTGTCGGGAATGGGACGGTCTCCGTTAATTTTATGTTTTATCTTATTTGGTCCTTTCTATTCTCAGATTCTTTCAAATTGGACTAGTTCGTTTACCAGACTGACCTTCTTTTTGTGTAAAAAGATTCGTGACTTCTTTGTTTTGACCTGGATTACTTTTTATAGTAGACGTAAAGTCCCTTGTTCCGTTTTAGGGATTCCAAAACTACTTAGTCATTTGGAAGAGTTGGAGATTGAAGGTCGTCATTCGTTTCTCATTATTTCTCAAGATGAAATTTTAGTAGTTTCTTTGAATTTTCGTTAGACAAAAGATAAAAGTCACCGGTTTGACATCTTCACTTAGAATGTCCTTACGACAGTTTTAATTCCGACTCGGAACCTTAATAAACCAAAGTGCAGTAAGTTACTATTCTGGTCAGGGTCAATTAATCAATTAAATCTCGACTTCCTGTCAAAGAATATATTTCTTTCATCCTCTGCTCGTAAACCGTGAGTACATTAAGAACCATTCTCCAGTTTATATGGGTGCTAAAAATCCGGTGTTTTGGACACTTCGTAGCATAGTTCGTCGTGGGCGGTCAAAAGTCTATTTTTTACTGTCTTTTGTCCATACGTACATGCGAGTAAACACAGGCTGAGACGCTGGAGTATCTGACTCGGGTCGTTCGAGGAGACAGTCACTCCGAAAGGTCCGTTCTTATGACCTCGCCACCGGTAAAGGATAAGGTCCCCTAGAAGGGCTGGGTCCCCAGCTTGGGCACGGAAAACGTAGATGAACGTAACCGTCCGCCTAGGAAGCGGTGACTCGGTGGGCCCTTTGGGATTGCTATTTCGTCTATCATTCAGGGAGTCTGGACTCCATCAGACGTCGGTTGCCTTCAACCGAACTTTGAGACTTTTCAACGGAGAGACCTCGGTGACGACTCCATACTAACTAACATGACACGTAAGTCGATGTTGTTTGGATTTGGACGGGACGAGGTCTGACACGTAGTGAGTTTGATGGGTACGACCTTCCTTCCCCTTGTCTTTTGACGCGGACTCGATTTTTCACACTGACTACTAAAGTTGTGAAAGAGTAGCAATTTATTTTTTCCCTTTCCTTATGAAACAGGAGTGAGGAGCAATTGGTGTCTGTTGATGCAAAAAGTCAACGAACCCTATATCCGTAAAATCTTTATTTTTTTAACTGAAAAAAAGGGGAGTTCTTAAAGTAGTCACAAGATTGGGACGACGAAAATATTGTTTGAGATCTTTAAAAAGTCAGAAACATCCTTCCGACTTTGAAACGACAATCACCATTGGTGTTTTAAAGGACCGTATTTGAGTTCCCTACGTCTTCTCCGTTGGTTGTCGTGATACTCCGAAAGGTTCTTCAATTTCAGTAGACCCTTTTTTGTGCGAAACAATATAGTGAATATCGATCTCAATTATTTTAAGTTGTGTGACAATAGAAATATTAGTTTAAAGAGTTCCAACTAGTAACTACATTTTGTACATTAAGACTACTGTTTACAAGTTCAATTAGATAGTTATTTTTTTAAGATAAAAATTTACTACCTATCAGTGTTCTTTCTTTTTTCCTTACAACCCCTCCTACACCTCTTTAATCTTGTGAACACGTAACGACTACCCTTACATTTCATCATATCGACGATACGTTATATCATACTTCAAAGGAGTTTTTTAGTTTTTGTCTTAATGGTGTACTAGGTTGTTAAGGTTAGGACCCATATTATTGGTTTTTATTGATTTTCGTCTTAGAAGTCCTTTGTAAATGTGTAGGCACAAATATAGTTGTAATAAGTGTTCTCGATTCTGAACCTTCGTTGGAAGTGTCAAGTAACTGTCTACTGACTTATTCGTTTTAGACCATTATACGTATCCTACTTTATAATAAGTCGGAATTTTTCCTTCTTTTAAGACCGTGTGCTATGTTGTACCTACTTGGAATTCTCCTAATACGATTTACTTTAGTCGATCAGTGTTTTTCTGTTTATGATATACTCCGGTGAATACCCTTTAGGAGTCCCGTCAGTGTCTCTGTCCTTCATTTTGCCACCAACGATTCCCAACCCCCGTCCCTCCGTACTCCCCAATCACGAATTATCCTTGTCTCAACGTGAAAATGTTCTACTTTTCTTAACACCTCTCCTTACTACCACTTTCGAGGTGTCGTAATACGTACTTAAATGTGGTGACTTTACCTGTGAATGTTTCTCAATTCCATCATTTAAAATACACCATAACACCATAAAATGGTGTTAAACTTTTTTCGACTTTTTTTTAATTTTTTTTTTTTGTGTTTTTTTTGGGGTTGTCCACCTGTCCTATCCTTACCAGAGAACAGACCAGTATATTGCTATTTTACTCAATTACGACACTCTTGTCAAAACATTCGTATGTGTAACTAGATCTATTGTGAATAGTAATATTCAAAATCTAGTTACACGGACCTTATAATGGGTATTTGTATAATGGGTATACCGTATAATGGGTATTTGTACTTATTTTTACAAAAGTTTTTCGGACCGGTACATATTAAAAGTCCCAAGTAAAAAGTAGGACTTTCTTTTTAAAACAAATACAATACAAGACTTCATATGCTAATATATTAAATTTTTTTTATTTCCGTCTTAAAGAAATTAATATTGATATAATCGTATCTCGATCCACTCATCACTTATCAGTTCACAAAATCGGTTCCTTTTTCCTTTTAGACGTTTGGTTGACTTTAGATCATTAGCAAGAATTTGTTGCTCGTTCGGCGTGTTGTCTATCCAATCATAGATTGAGTTATATGTCACGTATACACACACAGTCTGTGTCGAAGGCTCCGATTCTTCACATAGATTTCACTTATCATTAATTCCACATTCGAACAGAAAAATAAACTGACGTTGTTATCGACGTACACATTTCTTTCTATGGGCTATTACAACTACTAATTCATGGTGGGTTCGTAGTTTGAAACTCGATAAATGACTAAAATGTCATCCTGTCTTTTAACATTTATGAAAAGTGACGGTTTGTGAAAGGATAAAGAGACATTAGACCAAAATCTATAGTAATTGAATTATCCCTCCAAAAGTGAAACAGAATAATATTAATCTTTTATAGAATTGATCTCCATGGAAAAGTTTAAGATTTTAGTATAAATTTTTCATGATACCTTAGAACAAAAAAGTTATCACTTAAATCTCGTTCCATTTCAAAGGACCATGAACGGAGAACATTAGACTTTTGTTGTCCCTAAAAGAAAAGACATGTCCGTCGCTACTTCAATAGTCCTTCATTGACAGGTAGCCTTTCCTTGAGCAGGAGAAAGGGAACTAGTTAATCATATAGGTCGACTCTTAGACCTATCCTGAAGTGTTCTGTCCATCGTAGTATTCGGATATTTTTCTCCTCTTTATTACTTTTTATTTAAGTGTTCACGGTCTTTCTATAAGAAGTCTTATAGGATATGATCTTGACTTATCTTAAAATTCAGTAAGTTCGAGATTCCGACTAATTCAACCGAACAGACCAAAAATAAATATTCCAGAAGTCTTACGATAAGAGTAATGTCGGAGGAGGAATGAAAGTTCGTCAGGATCTGGTTGTCGTTCCTAAAATATAGAGTTCATAAGAAGTAGCACATTGGAAAAAGGAAGATTTAGTAGTTTCAATAATTGGTGGAGAGTTGAGGTTTTTGGAACTAAAAAAAGGAAACATTTAGGAAAGTGTTTACCTGATAAAGAAGATAAAGTTTATTCGTCAGATAAAAACAAAGACGAAAAACTGATTAAGGTCTGTATTTAGAGAGAAAAAGATAGACGACTTTTGGTGGTTTATAGATGTTAGAGGTCCTTGAAAGTCCTTCTGCACTTATTAGACTTAGTACAATTGTTGAGTTTAACTCATAGACTCCTCGACGGTGATCAATGTTAAAAGATAAAATGATAGGTAGAAATTTACAACTAGTGAGTACATATAAGTGATTGGTGTAACTACCTAACTAGTTCTGTTTGTTTTCTAAAAGGGAAGATTTCATAGTACGAAAAAGTCTGAAGGAAAGAAATCAGAATTTTCCTCTCACTTTCCTCTGTATATTTCAGGTTGATCAAATTTCAAGATACTAAAGTATTAAGACGTATCGGAGGAAGAAGGTTCTCATTTACTTTACGACCGGATTTGTGTCGTAGTAATTCTGTCATGTTAGATGCCGGTAAACCTCTTTTTCCTATGTGTAAGGAAATATCCGATGGAGAGGGGATGAAGAGAGTTAGTCGACCAGAAAGTGAGTTTAGAAGATAATCTGGCATTCCGGGGACACGTGTCCTTTCCTAGTAGTGGAAGAAGTGCCTTCTAAAGTTTTGAGGTGTGTTTGAGACGTACACCACTTTTGAGTTTCGCGACTACTCGTTCGTAACAGTTACGTAACAAGAGGTTCATTGATTACCATTGTTAAAAACCGTAAGAAGGTTATATTACTTTTGGATCCGGATTCGTTTTGATTTGAAATTAGATCACTGATTCTCTAATTGAAAGGTTAAGACAATCTTAAAGTCACTGGTTTGAATTCATTTTATCCCCAGGTACTCATGTACTAAAACTTATTTGTCGTTGCTTTTTTCCAAAAAAAAAAGGGGGATGAGTTCATAGACGATGAACGATTGTTCGTGTACCACTACTCGAGTAAACATTTTATAAGTTTAAGAACCATCCTCAAAAGTTTATCGGGTAAAGACGTGTCAGAACCTTTTTTCCCGGACAAAATAAAAGTAGATCTTCGTAGACGAGGATACGAAATTTTTCGTTAGAGCGACAACCTTTATCTGAGTATTTACATGTAATGTATGTGTCATAGATACAAATTTCCGACAATTCGGATCTTAATTTTTAGATTTGGACTCTCTGTGATCTAAAACTTTGTGTATGTGTTTTATTTTTGGGTCCGGAGGACCAAGAATGGTATGTTAGTTCGTGTATCAATTATTGTCTATTCTGATTTAAATCATTGTGCCCCATAAAAAACATTACAATTAAATCTTTTATTTGTATATTTAATTAGTAATCGTCTTTTTTCTACATCGGAGTCTTATAGACGGTATTAACTTATGTTAAAATTTTTCTAGGAAGTACCCACAACAATGACAATATACATAAGTGAAAACAATTAATTAAAATCGAGACCTACAAACCCGAAGGGACCATCGAGTCTACCATTTCTTAGACGAACGTTACGGCCCCTGGGACCTAGGAATGAACTTGTTCAATCCTTATATTACAGACATCTCGTCGAAAAGTTGTTTAAACTTTTGAATACTTACTGATAATTCTCTCGGTAGGTCATGGATGGAGGGTAAATGAAACTAGACAAGGGTTTATAGGCCATTTCCGAAAAAACGGGGTTGCTGTCTCGTGACCCAACGTTTCACCTCGTTTACGACTGTGTCTGAATTCCGTGTTTTTATTTTGTTTTAAATGTTTGTTCAATATAAAAGTATTCAACTGATACGTGTCTATAAACGTTGAACGAATTTTTCAGACTGAACGGCACTTTTAGGGACACTTGCTAAAAAGAAGACGATATGATACTCGAATCTAATATACGGAGAGGTTCTAGGTAGTAGGAAACACACAAGATAAGTTTCTCGATTATTTTATATCAACGATTTCGTTGTTTCGTCATGTAATGTAAAAGTAATGTATTCCGTGTTTACTTTCAAATACTACTTAAAGATGAGTCAAAAACGTAAATTTTGTTACCTTTTAGTCTCATTTGAAATACACTCTTATAAGAACTATTTTTATATTCCTTTAGTATTGTATGACGATGTTATTGTAATCAGTTCTGATTGAAAATCTTTTTTTCTCGGATCTTTTGATATCAAACTTATCTTCGATACTTTTAAATAACTATTATGGAGATCGTCTGGTTATTCTTTTGTGACCCTATGTTCGGATAAGAAAGCTCAGACATCGTATATGACCTACCAGTTAAATTATCAGAAGGGGGTGTTAGAGAACTTTACAGGGTGTGATCTTTTCAAATTAGGGTTATGATTTGTTGTCATAGATTAAAGTTAGAGACATTCAAGGATTATAATATAATAAGTTCTCTTTATAGACAGTGATCTTCGAATCCAATTAGAATGAAACATAAAAGGTCCTAAGAAGTTTCGTGTCTAGTCTCGAGGTACCGGAGGGTATCTCACCGGTTTTTGTCTGTAGGAAACCCCCAGGTGACCTTTTAACAGTAAATGCTCAACCCCTTCGATCCCTCTTAAATTACCACGCTGTCTTTTATACTCTCTTCATTCAAATCGGAGAAAGATTCAACATATTTTTTTAGTCATGAAGGTTTAGTGTCAGAATTTTACCAAATATGGCATTTCTAAAAATTTTTTACGTCCTATCTGTTACTAAGAATTATATAGGGACCTCTTATATACTATGTAGTGGGAATCTTTCGTTTAAATTCTGCTATTACGTCTTTCTTTGAAGGTTTACAAGATTTGAAACTAGGTTATTAAAGTGAAGGACCTTAGATAAGATGCCCTTTTCAAGAATACCCATTTTTCTTAATATGTGTTTCTATTAGTTACGTTATTATGTGTAATACCATTTTCTGTATACATTTGTATATTTATCGAGGTAATCTTTTTTCATTTAGTACCGTATACTACCTTATGATAGGTTAAGAATTTTAATACAATGTTTATCTAGTCTTATAATTTTTTATAAACAAAATATATTGATTTTTTCTTGTTCTATTTTTACAAAGTATTAATATACTTTTGATCAGTATTTTGTTTTAGACCTTATATGGCTTTATATCAACAGACCCCACTGTCTTAATGCGTACTAATTTTAAAATATGATAATAAAGACTTAAAAATACTACACCTGTAACAATTTTAGTATTCTAAATCTTTTTACGTATTTGACATGTGTTTATAATAATTATCTTCGTTACGAAATGGTGAATAGGAAAGACTAATACTAATTAGGGACACTTTATACAGACTTACTTGGTTGATGGTCTCTTTACGTTTCACGAAAGTATATGATAAACGAAACATATTCGACCAGTTACATTTGTCCATAGTTCTATTAATAGTTTAAGAAATGTTAACATGAATCACTTAAATTTATCATCTTTTATCCTCATATCATGGTCATTTGAAACCTTAGAAACGTTTCCATCAATCATTTATATCTGATTTATCCGAAGCGTCCACGGTGATCACCGATTGCGTCCTCTGCGTTCTCTACACCCAGGTTAGGGACCCAGCCCTTCTAGGGGACCTCATCCTTTACCGTTGGATGAGGACATAAGAACGGACCTTTTAAGGTACCTGATTCGTCGGACCACCCGGTCTCAGGTGCCCGACGTCTCTCAATCTGACTCGTTGACTGGTGTAGTGTAGTGTAGATGGTTTGTCTAAGTTGTTATGGTATGGAATCAAATTTTCTGATCTCCCTGGAACACAGGTTTTAGTTTGAAAGTGTCAGTAGTTAATTATTAATGTTACATTTAATTTAATGGAGGAAGCAATGCATTCTCATGTAAGATATCAATCAAAAGGTTTCTAGAAGTCATCGTAGCTGTATTTTGGGTCGCGGTCACGGTTTCAGGGTCGACAGGAGAAGAGGAAATTATAACGTCGGTGGATTAATTTCTTTTCAGAACACCAAAGTAGATGAGACAATCATTACCGGGTGCAAATTATTATGCGAAATTTTACTTGGACTTATAAGTCAACGTAGTCTCGACAAGTGACCTGTAACACTCGAGAGACCGGAAACCCCCGTGTATGAAGGAACGGGAGAACTCCCGCCAGGACACTGATTAAAGTCGGTTACTCCATCCTTTCCCTCCTGTACCAGGAGGTCCGCCCCGTAAGTGACCGAAAGAGACAACTACAATCTTCGAGGAGTCACAAGACTTGTGTAGGAGTGAGACAAAATGGACAGTTTCCCAAAGGTGGAAGAAAAATAGGAAGCATTTACACAACTTTAAAGAAGAGACTACTGGGAGGAGTGATGGGGTTGTGAAGAAACGAAGAGACATGGTGACACTAGAGTCTTCCCTTACCCCTGTTTATGAACACAAGTTAAGTGTTAGAACTTGACTGTCGCTTTTACAGAAGAATATATGAGACCTTAGTAAGGTAGGACAAGGAAGATAAATAGGTAGGGGGGTCACCTTAAAAGAATGTAAGAAAAAATTAATTAATCCAAAATAAAATATATGAACATACGTCAAATTTCAGTTGGTGACCCTAAAACTTATTTTAGTATCACTATACATTAACCTACCTTTACTGGAGAAACATTCTCAGTCAGACGAGTAGGTCCTTGTACCGTGAAAAGGTGATTACTAGTAATTCTTAAAGAATACCAAAAATGAATTTTTATTTGGAACAAAATTTTCAAATAAGACCTCTGTACAAGAACTACGAGAAGACTTAATTTGTAAAGCAATGTAAAGGACACTCTGTACAAAATGAAAAACATAGTATCCCTGGTACTTTCCTTTATGTGACGAAGGGTTCCGGCCAGTAAGCTGAAGGTCTACCTAAATCGAAGGTAAATTTAAGGTAAAGGACTGGAAAGGTCCCAGTGTTTTGTTCAAAGTTGTTAGAGTACCTGACTCAAGAGTTTATGGACTATCAGAGTAAAGAGATTACATATGTAATATTAGGGAACATAATTTTGATTATAAAGAAATTGACGTACTGACAAACTACTGATTGTGTTTACTCTTTTCTATTAATGATGTACTGTTCTGTCCGATGGGTTCCTTGTTTTTTTAATAAAGGATACGTAACACTCAATAAAACCATGATCACGGTTATACTGGTTCTATTTAACTCAACGAGTCCGAGACGAACTTTCACAGTCAGATACTTTGCCCTTATCGTTTTGACAATCATTTTAAGTCACTCCTTTTATATATCATACCATAAAATCTCAGTACGACAACGAATTTTCTAATCATTTGTCGTTTTTATGTTTTATCTGACACATATACGATGAGACGAACATTGAATCAGAATTTCTAAATATGAAAATGTTTCCTAGAGACCTTATTCTTGTGAATGCTCCCGACCATAGACCTCGCTACTGCTGTTCTGGTACAAGGCTTCGTCGAACTACTATTGGTCTAAAACTATATTTTAAAACAAGACACGTTCAATTCGGATTTCTAATTTTTATAACAATAGAGTACGATATGACACTTGCCGAATATTCGAGATTAAAAAAATGTTATGTTCTTTTATTCGAGTGAATGATAATTTTTCCAAACAACAAAAAAATTTCTTTAGTACGACTTTTTCTGTGATTTCAAAGAGAAAAGTATTTTAAACATTGTCATAGTTAGATTCTTAACAGAATCCAATTTATTAGGGGGTCGACAGAAAAGTTTCAGTGGGTGATTTTAAAGTTAATGTCTTTAGCAAACCTGACCTACACAAACCCTTAAGTCTTAAAAAGTTTGGCATCTTACCGTTCTACCACGGATTTGGTTGACAATATTGTTAGGGTTACCGCACAATAGTTCATACGATTATGATAAGGACGTAATTTTGTATTTACAAGTCACTCTATTATAATACCAGTAGTATCATGATAAAAATATATGTTCATCAAGAGTCGTTATTTTAAACCTGACTAGTAGAAACTTAAAGAGTCACATGATTCTTCTCTTGACGACGACGACGGCGATTCGGCGAGGTCAGCACAGACTGAGACACGCTGGGGTCTCTGCCGTCGGGTGGTCCGAGGGGGCAGGGACCCTACGAGGTCCGTTCTTGTGACCTCACCCAACGGTAAAGGGAGAGGTTACGCACTTTCACTTTTAACTTTCACTTCAGCGAGTCCGAGGAGGTAGGTACCCTAAAAGGTCCGTTCTCATGGACTCACCCCACGGTAACGGAAAAGATCATCGGTCACGATTTACAGGGTTATACGGACTATTAATCGTTGTGATTTTGAATGACTAAACGTACTTCGTCTTATTTAATTGATGTGTTGTATGTCAAAGATAAATAAGGGGTTGTCGGGTCGTGTCTCAATACTTTACCAACGGGTTATTTCTATACGATTTAATTATTAATATTCTTTCAATGTTCACAGTAACCTATTTACAATGATCTCAAATACCAATTTATTTGGCAATCCTGTATATATAAAAGTGATCAATACCGTTCCCTTGTTCCAGGAACAAGCAAGGAGAGTCTTACGGAAAGTATTTTTGTGACCTCGGTCTAGTACCACCTCTTGACGGAGTTTATGACTATTTTCCAGTCGTTAAAATTAGTTTACATTTACATTGTGGTTACGTTTAGTTTACATTGGAATTACATTTGCACAAGTTTCCTCCGTCCCGTTATACGTCTGACGTACTCAAAACCTAAAGTTTGGCATAGACCGACATTTGCGGTAAGTTGAGGAAGGATTGATCTGATTCAATCAATGAATTGATACGTTCGTTGCTCATAAAACTCGGAGTCAAGAAGGTAAACTTTTTACTATCCCTACTATAATGGATAAAAGTGGAGTATTCCATCGATACTCCTAATTTACGCTATTCCACATTTCCCAGAATTTGACACAGACTCTGTGTCAAGTCTCAACACGTAAACCCTTTACCTTTACATAAATCTCTAGTCTCCTTTTTTTTTTAAAAAAAACAATCAGTCTTGTGTTTAAAGGACTAATTCTATCATCCCACACTTGTCATGAGTCCTTTTACTTCTATGAAGATGATCGTCTTAACACGCGTTCGTATACTTCTACCAATGATAATTATTGTCGATAAACCAGTTGATATGAATAAAATATACTTCTCGACCCAAAAAAAAAAAAAAAAACCCATTGTTGAAATAACTCCATATTGAGTCTACGGTATGTTAAGTGAGGAAATTTCATATGTCAAGTCTTATTTCTATCAGACTAAAGTCAATTAAATATTGTTAACTACGATAGAAAGACAGTGACAAAAGGAAGTTAATTGACCCTACATTTGGAAGGTCGTAAGAAGACAGTGAAAAAGAGTTCACACGACCAGTTAGAATGGAAAAAAGTCTTTTAGTTCGGAATTAAAGGTTCCAAATAGAGAAGAAATCGTAGAGTGATGCCTTTTACAGGACAGTAAACTACATTTGTTTGTTTGTTAAAAGATATAAGTATTTCGAGTCTACTATGTGGAACTATCTAAAGTTGATGTCAATTCTTAAATCCTGGAATAATAATGTCACGGATAATATGTTATGGGACCATGTAGACCGGACCCAATAATAAGAAAATTGTCTCTATACTGACTTCATCGAGAGTGTTCTTTGTTTTAAGGTTTTCTTGTCCTCTTTTCTTACTTATTTCGAAACCGGGTACTTAGTCTTTTGCACAAGTGAGGACATGTACTAAGACTCATTATATATTATAGGACCGGTACGAATGTACTAAGGATTTCGTAGAAATCGACATGTTATGACAAAGATTTTGTTTGTACCCTAGATAGTGACGAAAACCGTGACGGGTCGTGAGAAGGTCGTTTTGACCAAACGAAAGAGGTCAGTTTCTTTACTCTACGACTCAATTTCAATACATGCATGAATTAAAAATGGAAAATTTTACTTTATATTAAGAGATTCTCACTATTAAACCACTCTTTTGTATGTATTCCCTCCTAAATCATTTAGTTTCAACATTCTTCGTTAAAATTTCTTTGTTGTTATGTTGAGATACTGTATTAAGGCAAAAGATACTCAGAGAATTTTACAAACGAAGATTTCTACTTCACGATCCTAGAACACTTTCTCGAGAGTGTTAGGTGACCTGTCAGAAACTATAAGTGGTCACTAATTCTTCTTCAGAAGACACTACAAGGTCTAACGACCCCCTCTTCTAGGCCCAGGTTGATTTTGTAAGATCTCTTGTGACATTCTTCAATGAACAGACACCAAAGATTAATGGTATAGTGTCCCCAGGACTAAAATGGATTGTTACAAGATAAACTCACCATTTCAGAGATTCTTTACAAACCAATCCTTGTTTGATTTATTCAAAAGATTCGAAAACGGTTACTCAGATCTTGAAATGTAAAAGACGATTTAATACACCAGATTGACTTTTTCTTCATCTAAAGGGACCAACCGAGTCACCATTTCTTAGTTGGACGGGTACGTCCTCTGCGTCCAAGCTAGGGATCCAGCTCTTCTAGGAGACCTTTTCCTTTACCGTTAGGTGAGGTCTTAAGAACGGGTCTGTAGGGTACCTGTCTCCTCGGACCACCCGATGTCAGGTACGCCAGCGTTTTCTCAGGTTGTGCTGAATCGTTAATGTGTTATTATTGTGTCTGCACTTTTTTCTTCATTACTTTCTTTACATTAAGTCATCTAAACTTTAATAAGAGTCCTACTTCATTCTCGTCTGATGTCCGAGGATTTCGGAAAATATTTACCAATTCTTTCGTGTGGTTTTTCAGTTCTACCCTCATTCTATTCGGTCCTTTTTTTCCTTTTCTTTGAGGAAATGTTTTGAGTTTGCGTATTGTGAATGGTCTGTCGGTTATATCGTGTCCCGTGAAAGGTCAAAGACGGAAACCACCATTTATCTGTCGTTTAAAGTAAAACGTGAAGTCAAGTTGTGATATTAAAATTGTCTGTAGTTTTTTATTTTTAACGGGGAGTAATCAGTCTTTCTTTGTGTTTTGTTCACTAGACTACAGGTCTTATTCACTAGAGTAGTTGTAAAATCCCTATATGGGGATCGGGAATTTCTTTCTTCCCCCGGTTAAATCGTATGATTAGTTGGACTCGAATACGACACGCACCATGTGTCAGTAAACCTCTTCTTACTTAATTTTGTTATTTATATTATGGTAGTTATACTCGTGTTGTTAAAAATTTTCTTTTTAACAAAGATTTCTTTACATACTTTATTGTTTAGTTTTCTAGAATTTGATGTACAAACGAGTGTCTGTGACTTTACCTGGTGTGGGAATTAAGAGAAAAGTATATTTATACTTTAAATATACATTGAATGTGTATTTATAGAATAATGATAGTGGTTACAGTTTTGATCCATTCCATTTAAACTATTTTTGGTGTCCAAAAGGTACATTTGTCAATAAGTACGTTGGCACTAGAAAGTACCCGAATAAATTTCTAAGTTCATCCACCTTCGTCTCTCTTTAGATTTTAACATAGGAGAAACATCAATGGACAGTACAAGTTTTTGAAAGACGTCAGGCGGTTTCGTGAACGACGACCTTTGGACAAAGTTCCGGTAAGAAGGGGATAATCACTTCTCCCTAGAGTAGTTAGAGGTCTCTTAATCGAGAATCTTTTAGACGTTGTCTTGACAAAAGTCTATTTCATAGATTTGTATACCGACAGACGGTGGAGCTTAAAAAAAGTGCACGATTAAAAGACCATTTAGCATAATACTTTCACTGATTCAAATAATCCATATGAATGTGAACAATATAAGTGAAATCTTTTGAATTCATGAGACCATACAGTAATTGATTAAATAATTGTTCGAAGTACTACACATACAGACACCTGACGGGGTTTAAGGAAAATCTTTCCCTCTCTTATGTTTATTCAAAGATTGACTAATCAAATCTTCTAATTTGTAACAATTATCAAACGACACTTGACATTGTTTTCTCAGTTACCATACTGACTAATACCGACCATTCTTTTACCCTCCTTTTACTACATTGATTACCAAAACTATTATTATTCTTTCTTGTACATAAGTTGTGAATCTCGTATCCGTGAAAGGATATGTAATTTGGTCTAGTTTAAGGAGTAGGATCGCCTCATAAAGTCTCTTTCACGACATGTTGAAAGTCTAGTTGTAAAGAGGCAAATTTTGTTTGGTCGTTCCTTTCGTATACCGACAGGATTCACTTAATTTTCACTTTCACTTTAGCGAGTCGGGACAGTCTGAGACACTGGGGTACCTGACATCGGATGGTCAGAGGAGTCAAATACCTTAAACAGTCTTTTTTAAAAACTTCAAACCAATTAAGAAAAGAGAGGTTTTGTAGAATTTCAAAAGTACTTATTAAAATTTGAATTTACAATTTTATGGTGTGTAATAATTAAAAATTATTATTATGGTTTTTTTGGGGTGTTTTTTGACCTTGTGGTAGAAAATACATACCAATTCGTTGGTAACTCGTTTCTTTTTAGTCTAAGACTAAACATAAAGAGTTCCTTCCTAAGGGAAAGAGAAGAATAATGTTTAGTCATTTAGTATGTGTGATTTATTTTTTTAGGAGCCTAGGGTCCTTGTCCGTAACGGTGAGACCACCAGACGAGCCACTTTAGGAGATGACATATGATCAGGTCGACACGACGATGTCAATGAGATTTTTCTGTACATTTTGGTTAGAACCTTTCGAATAAACCTTTTACAGAAACGTTTTCCAATCAAAGTTGGAATGGAAATCCATTGGAGGAACTATTTAGGTTTGTGACTCGAAGTGCGACCTTTAGACCCCACACTGGGTCTCTCAGACTGGAGTCCCGGGGAAACGACGAGACGAAAGGACTGAGTTGTCTCCCAAAAATTTATGAGAAATTTTTTTGAAAAAAAAAAAAAAGGGTCTTTTCTAACTGATTAAAGTGTCGTAATCCCATAATGTTAATGTTTGTCTCCTTAATGGAAGATAAGTTTCCAAATACGAAAATTAGAAGTTTTCCGGTCAAAAATCTTTTTTACTACAATAATCAATAACTTATAATTAAAGTCGGTGAGAACAAGTACTGATATAGAATTTGTTACTTAATTTTCTCTGTCTTCATGTGAAAATTTTATATACGTGTACTCTGGTTTCTTATTTTAAATGGACCACCTTTATAAGACGTTCCTTAAGGATAAAAAATCTGGACTATTCAACCGAGTCAACAAAGGTTGAGACACGCTGGGGTGTCTGCCGTCGGGTGGTCCGAGGGGGGCAGGGACCCTAAGAGGTCCGTTCTTGTGACCTCACCCGACGGTAAAGGAAGAGGTTACGTACTTTCACTTTTCACTTTCACTTCAGCGAGTCAACATAGGTTGAGAATCGCTGGGGTACCTGACGTCGGGTGGTCCGAGGAGGCAGATACCCTAAAAGGTCCGTTCTCATGACCTCACCCCACGGTAACGGAAGAGGGAAAAATCTGGATCGTCCCTGATATAGACGAAATGGTTTTGTACTATGTGACTCGTATATAGATCATGTACTTTCTATGGATTTTTAATAAACAACTTAATTACTTATGTAAAATTTGAAGATCGATGGTTTAATACACTTTCAAAAATTTTAATTGAATTAGAAATGGAGATAACAAAAATATGAAGCGATGAGTGGATAAAATCAATGAATAGTGACCAGATAAAGAAGATAAGAAACTTACGAGAAAAATGAATTTTGAGTTTTAGTTGATGAAAGGTAAACCCGTTTCTTCTGTTTCACTTTTATGACAAAAAATTTAACCATCTTACTTAAAGAAAAATTTCGAAAATTTCAAGAAAAGGGGGGTTGGTGGGTAAAATCTTTGAGAGAAGGTAATACTTACTTCTGTTTTCCGAGTTATTTTTTAGTTCTGTGTTCGATTCTTTATCTATACTATATGAAACTATATACTATATGATCCGCTAATGTAAAAAGTGATTTTAAAAGGACACGATTTGTGTCGTATAAAATTCGGTTCAATGATCTAAAAAATGTAAGTTCAAGTTTTCATTATATAGTTTTTATTTTAAATTACATGGACAGGTTAATGATGAACGAAAAACCAGACATGGTTTCCCATCTACTAGGACTTTTTTTTTTTTCTGGTTTACTACATATTTACCCTGTATGAAAAATGTTGTTTCCGTTGTCAGGTGATGTGTAAGAGTTATCTCCATAGAAGGAAAGAATTCCATCTACTGGTAGGTGGGACCCACACCGTCTTACCCTTCCGGTCGACTGCCTTGTCGTAGCAGCGAAATGGGTCCGGGTATCAGATTCATTGGAATTATGGATGAAACAGTGTTCCGGAGCACAAACCAATTTTTGAAAAGGACCTTATTCTAAGGTTACTTCTTTCCAAAAAACAAAAAAACAAAAAAGAAAAATTTATTTGTCTTTTTTCAAGATTTAGCATTAAACCTTCGTACTCTATACTAGTTGACGACTCTCACTCCTCGGATGTTTTCGTTTCCTTCCATTCTCCCTCGGATTCGGGTGGACTCAACGTCCAGTGTGAACAGTACGTCCCTCCTATTTCGTCCCCTCTCTACTCTTGAATTCCTGTGACCCGACTGACCGATCTTTTGTACTCGACCACTCTTTTGACTGACCCGAACACTTTCTACCACTTCGCTCGCGTTGTGTCCTTGGTTGTCTTTACACACGTCGTTACGTGTGATTCTCTGCAAACAGACTGTCCACAAAGTGAAGTCAAGATCCTTCTCTAGAACCCCCTCTTTACTTTAATGACTCACGTTGTCTTATTATTTTTGTGGGGAGAGACTTTGGGGTTTTGCTTTTGGTTTGGGGGGACGGTTTTTGGGTGTCACGGTTAGAAGGATCTTTCAGTTACTTTACATGGAGTTATCAGAAGTCTCTTGTTTCCAAGAGAGCTGACGTGCCATAGTTGTGTACCTTGTGGTGAATCCATTTTTGATGATTTCTCTTTCCACAGAAATAAGTGTTTCGTAGCTGGGGAGGTTTTCCGGTTTGACAGTCTAGAATGAAAACAGCGGAAATGAGTAACACCGATAGAGGTCTTTAGACATAAGAAACATAAAATGGGTAAGAAAGGAAGAAGAGGAGTCGCGGTTTTCAAAAGACGGATAGAGATGGACCTAAAGGCAAGGGTAGGAGAGTACCTGAAACTAGGTAAAGAGACGGACGTTCACACAGGGGTAGGGTGACCGAGATTTACTGGACGTGTCCAGAGGGGTCGTAGTGGGTCAATACCGTGACGAGTGGTCGTGAAGAAGCATTTTTAAGAAGAGGAGCTGCTTTGATGTCCTAGACTCAAGAAGAGAAGGTAAGAAAGGAAGAGGAGGGTAGAGGGAAAGGAAGAAACAAATGTGAGAAAGGAATTGAGGGTAGGGGTTTCAAAGTTGATGTAAAAAACACACTTTCTGATATTTAGACGGGGAGAGGTGTGTTAACAGGAGTTTGTAACCACGGTCTTAAATTTAAAGGACAACTTGGGTAGAGTGGACTATACGGAGACCGATCGTTTTGAGTTGTGTAGACTTCAATTCAAGTTAGAGGATGGAAGTTTGGTGCAAAAAGATAAGGAGAAAGACGAGAGAAATGTAGATCCGGGTAGAATGGGTTAAGACAAACATTACAGAATTTTCAATAGGGGAGAAACTTAAGGGTAATGGTGGTAGGATTAATATATGTTCTTTGATTTTGACTCCAAGGATGAACCAAAAGAAGAAAATACAGAGTGTTTTTGGCTAGGACTCATCTCCGGATCCCGAAATTAGGTAAATGGAATGACGAGTTACCTCGGGATGTGTTCGGTGTCAGTTCAGATTGTACCAGATGAACCTTAGTGAGTAATAAATTTAAATAAAAATTAAAATAAAATTTTAACACTATTTTTGTATTTTCAAAAGACAGAATTGGTAAAAATTCACGTATCGAGTTATCACAATTCAACATATCACAATTCAAATCAGACAGGTAAACTTTTGTACCAATCGAACGAGTGTAATTGACCGTCTACTGTTTACGACCGGGTGTCGGTCCTAGGACGATGTCCACGTCTCTCAATTAGGGTGGGTTGATAGTCCGGTCATCCCCTTTTGGTCATACAGTGACTTTACCTTCTGTGACCGTAATTGGTATGCCAAAAAAAGTTCAAACTAAGGTAATTTTCAAGTGTTTTAAGTTTGATACTTGACTGTTTTTCTCGTCCTACTTATTTTCCGGTATATATGAAGCCAGTATAATAATTGACACATGATTAGTATTAGAGAAAAGGAAGTATTTTTAAGTGGACCGAACGGGTGTCTTCTTAAAAATTAGGTGGGACCCCTTTTTTTTTCTCGTAAGTACTTGAGGTCTGTGGAATTGAATTTAACAGAAGTCACTAGGGTGTGATAAAAAGACCCGAACAAATAAAATTGAATCAGTTTGAGTTAGTAAGATCATATCAGACCGACAAAGATGACCCCCGGTACCATGTCACTAAAATTTCATCTAACACCTCGGTCGGCGAGGTCCAAGTTTAAGACCGAAGTGATCCATGATGAAGGATCATCATAAGACCAGCACCATCACTGACCCCCGTTTGAAAGATACTGAGTAAAGGGGTAGATATTTTACCCCTATAATTATCCTGGTTAGGCTATCCCAATAATTAAGTACGTGAATTGCGACGACCGATACTAATGAGTGTGATAATAAAGACGTTGGAGGTTCGGGGAGTTCCAGGCACGTTTTACAGCGGGGGGACTGGTGGGGTAGTCTCTACTGGAGGTTCGGGGCTCTGTTAAGACTGTCGCGTAAATGTTGTGCTAGCCTGAAGGGTTCTCGAACGTTGACGCACGTCTCTTCGCCCAAGGGGAAGGGCACCCCTGACGCTTGCAGATCCCAGACGAAGGATGTACTCACCCGACGTGTAGTTAAAGTGCGTCTTTGTCGATGCCTTTGCGTCACCCGTGAATTCTTTGTTCGTCGACGAGTTTCTTTCTCTGACGTCCGGGCTCGCGGGCCTCAATGTTAAGAACCTCCGAGTGACCCCTTGTCCCCAAACCCTGCTCCGCGACTCGGACCCTGTTTCAGGAGGCTGGTCGCGGGGAGGGAGCCGGAGGTCGAGGCCGAGAGGCGCCGCCTCGGGTCGCCGGCGCAAGAGTCGCTAGCATGGGTGCGCTGGGCGGCGTTCCCGAGTCCTCTCAGGCGGGGGTGGTCTTGGGGGTCACAGTGGGCACGCTGTGTCCTGGAGCCGCCGGGCTCCTGCTGGTCTGGAGACGGGTTCGGGTCCGAGTGGAGGCCACCGCCGCCCTTTTCGTCGACGTGGTCTTCCCTTCACGGGCCGGATTTATACCGGCGCCCTCGGAGGCGGCGCCGGGTCGGAGGAAGCCCGGGGGGGTGAGGCCCCAGAACAAAGGGCTCAGAGAAGCGTCGGGGTGGGAGGGAACCGGTGCGGGGGTTTATTAGGGGCGGGGGACAGGGGAGGGGAAGGGAGTCTGAACGGGGAGGGTGTCGCGAACACCCGGCGAGAGGGAAAGGTCCTGAACGGAACACCTGCGAATCACCATTTCTTCGGCGGACGTCTACGTCCTCTGCTTTCTCTGCGCCCAAGCTAGGGACCCAGTCCTTCTCGGGCACCTCCTCCCGCACCGTTGGGTGAGGTCATACGAACGGACCTCTTAGGGTACCTGGCTCCTCGGAGGTATGTCAGGTACCCTAGCATTTCTTAGTCTGTGCTGACTTCGTTGAATCGGGCGTCGGGGGACAGGATCCTATTCTGCGGGGGCTGCAGTTCCTATCCGGAAAGGGAGATAGGGGCGGGAGGGGCTGAGGGAGGGTGGTCTGAGCAGGGCCTCCTGCGTCCTATTACGGGTCCGAACTCTCTTGGACTTGAGACCGGGAGCGAATTGAGCACATTTTACAAAAGCACATTATAAAACTTCAAAAAAATCTTTGGTCCTCTATTGAAGTTCAGGGATCGGGGGGCGGTAGGGTTAGAAAGTGGACGAACCAACGACCTCACTTTATCCTCGGTAAATTTTTTAGATACGACCTTTGTATCATCCTCGAAGCGGACACAGGACAAAAGAGGGAAGAGAGTTACAATCTACTTAACTCGTTGTTATCAACGACCAACGACTGAATTGTTGTTTATGAACGAACTGGAAGACGAAGACAACGAACAAACAAAATTGGTTTAACTAATAATCACATGAAACGGGTAACTCCTTTAATTTATACTAATGTAGTTTTCGAATGTTAAAAAAAAAAAAAATCGGTTATCAATATGACTGTTTAAAATTACTGTAGAAGATTTTCTGTTCCGACCGAAAACCCCGTACGTTGTACGGGTCACCTTGTCCTGCAGTTTTCCTTGGACGCGAATCATATTAACTAACGATACAGTGTAACAACCGTTTCATTACAGAGACGAAAACTTATACGACAGATCCAACCAGTATTGAAAGGAAGGTTCCTCATTCGCAGAAAATTAAAGTACCGACGTCAGTGGTAGACGTCACTAAAACCTCGGGGGGTTTTATTTCAGACTGTGACAAAGGTGACAAAGGGGTAGATAAAGGGTACTTCACTACCCTGGTCTACGGTACTAGAAGCAAAAGACTTACAACTCGAAATTCGGTTGAAAAAGTGAGAGGAGAAAGTGAAGGTAGTTCTCCGAAAAATCAAGGAGAAGTGAAAGACGGTATTCCTACCACAGTAGAGGTATAGACTCCAATAACAATAAAGAGGACCTCTAGAACTAAGGTCGAACACAAAGAAGGTCAGGTCGCAAAGAGTACTACAAGAGACGTATATTCAATTTATTCGTCCCACTGTTATATGTCGGAACTGCCTGAGGAAAAGGATAAACCTTGGTCAGACAACAAGGTACAGGTCAAGATTGACAACGAAGGACTGGACGTATGTCCAAAGAGTTCTCCGTCCAGTCCACCAGACCATAAGGGTACAGAAAGTCTCAAAAGGTGTCAAATAACACTAGGTGTGTCAGTTTCCGAAACCGTATCAGTTATTTCATCTTTATCTACAAAAAGACCTTGAGAGAACGAAAAAGCTACTAGGTCGCCTACAACCGTTAAACTAGAGACCAAGGAGACGGAAAAATTTTTGGTCGAACTTGTAAACCCTCAAGTACCAAGTGTATGACGACTTCGGACCGAATCTCTTAAAACTCGTAATGAAATCATCGCACACTTCTTTGACTCGCGGCTTCTTAACTACGAAAACTTGACACCACAACCTCTTCTGAGAACTCTCAGGGAACCTGACGTTCCTCTAGGTTGGTCAGGTAGAATTTCCTCTAGTCAGGACCCACAAGTATCCTTCCTGACTACGACTTCGACTTTGAGGTTATGAAACCGGTGGAGTACGCTTCTCATCTGAGTAACCTTTTCTGGGACCACGACCCTCCCTAACCCCCGTCCTCTTCTTCCCCTGCTGTCTCCTACTCTACCGACCTACCGTAGTGACTGAGCTACCTGTACTCAGACTCACTTGAGGCCCTCAACCACTACCTGTCCCTCCGGACCACACGACGATAAGTACCCCAGCGTTTCTCAGCCTGTACTGACTCTCTGACTTGACTTGGCTACGGTGTAACAATTGCTTAAACCTTTCCCGAGGACATAAAGGCAAAATGTGATCCGTGAGCCACGTTTACTACAGACTGTCGTCACCATCCACTTGACAACGAGTATCTTCTCACCATCAACCTTGACAACAATATTCATCTCTACGGTGTGTCCTCTAATGGGTAGTCGTAAAAAGGTCGCCGAGTCCGGGGAAACCGGTATCGCTCGACACCTAATTTGATTAGACTCGTCGACACCTAGGTCACCTTAAGTCCGACTTCTATCATAAATAAATTAGTTTTACTACAAAAGTAAGACTCTTTCGTAACTTTACTTTTAAAGTCAAATGAAAGATGACAAAAAATTATATTTAATGACTTTTCCCTTAAAAGAAGTCTGACTCAAAGTGTTGATTTTATCTTATGGGTTTGAACGTTCAATAAATTTTAGCTATCCTTTATAAACCTCTTTCAATTCCCATAAAATTGAAACTAACGACACCCCACGTCTGATCGGATTCTTGACACTGTACTTCAGAAGATGACTTTCCAAGAACACAACTATGTCACACTACTATTGGTGTTCACTTTAAAGTTTATGGAAAATGAGTTGTACTTATGTCGATATTAAATATCGAAGTTATTTAAAGACAAAGAAGAAATTATGATATACATATATTAAAATATTATATATTAAAGTTCTCTATATACATACGTGGGTGGTGTAAATAACGTCCTAATAAATCTTATCGGTTCTGTACCTTCGTAGGATGCGCAGGCAACTACCTACTTACCTACTTTTTCTACACTCTAAAAATACATATATACGTGTTACCTTACAATAAGTCAGAATTTTTTCTCCTTTCATAGTCAGCCATGTTCCATTTACTTGGGCTCCCGTAATACGATTTACTTATATAGTCTGTCTCTTTCTGTTTATGACTTACTAAAGTAAATATACGGCCTAGAATTTTTTTTTTTTTTTTGTTGGCTCTCGAGGACCTATAATTTTTGTCTAACTACCAACGGTCTCCACTACCTCCCCTCGCCCCTCCCACGCTCAAGCCCCTACCTGCCCACCCCTACTCGTTTTAGTAGGTCTAAAGATCTGAAAGGTCTGAAGGTCAATACCTTTTGCTCAGGACCTTCCGTCAAGTTTACTGTCTTATCTTTTTGGAAGCTGAGTAGAGGAGGCTCCCTGTGGGGATCAGATGTCGATGACTCCCATGTCAAGTGAGACTTTTACTAGACTTTTACTAGACTCGTTGAGGAAGTGTAGTCGTTTGTGCAGGTCCGTCCATCCGTTCCGACTCTGTCTCAGAACGGGATTTGGGGCGAGGACGCACAGTTTGGTGTTAGACCTCCCTGGAGCGTCTTGGACTGGAACGTCTTAGACTGGAACGTCTTAGACTCAAAGACGTACCCTCTTTCACAAGTAGAGGACGAAATCCGTGAGGTTGGAACTTCTGGACGTCAATTCTTTACTCGGGGGGACTTTATAGACCGAAACTTTTGGTGCTCTGGGTCTTCCGACACGCTCGACTCTTCGTCGGAGGTTTCCCGACCGTACAAACCCGATTGGGCGAGACCCCGAGTCCCGTCTTCGTGGGCCACCAACTTTTCAAGAGTTCTGAAATACACTTTCTCTAATTAAACGATTAGAATTTTATAACGTCCAACCAAACGCTCCTCACCCCTCCCGTCCCGGATAACTCTACGAGAGGACCCGTCCCCACGACCGTCCCCGGTAAAAGTGCGACAGGGAGACAGAACGATTTCGACCACCCATGGTAAAAATAAAATAAAAATTTGAAACCTGAAGAAACAAAAGACCTCCCACACCTCCGGTGATAGAAGGACTGTGTGAGGTGTCACCGTTATAGAGGGCCTTCCCTCGAAGATGTGTGTAGATCTCGGGATCCAAAACGTCGACGTCGGGTCCCGTACGGGTGACCGGTGAACAGAGACCTCCAGTCTCGTCGTCTGCGGTGGGGTCCCGGGACGAGTGTGTCTGACTTCGTATCGGGGTCAGAAAGAGTCTTTCACCGGCTAAACGGACAGAACCTCGAAACGGAATTCCCCGTCCGATATGAAGACAAAAGGAGAGAAGGATTGATAGAGTTGTAGGGGTTTAACTATGGTGAAAGTAAAATGAACAGAAAGTGACTAAAGTTTCCAAAGTATTTCATTTTTCATGTATAAAGGTGAAAGTACAAGTAAAGAAAAGTAGGGTTACAAATTATGTAAAATTAATGTAATTATATATGTCATAATTAATACAATTATTATGTTCTTATATAAACTTTTCTCGTGAATGTTTATATTTTTATTTATTTTTATTTTAGTGGTTATTAGGATGACAAATTCTCTCTTAAAGTAAGTTAAAAAGACGATCCAGTAGACCAGTAAATTTCAAACTTTTGTGAACGGACGTTTCGAAAACACGGACTACTTAAAAACCTTCGTTATCACTTTGGAAAAAGTGAAAGATTGTACTAACAAATCTAAAATTTTAAGGAAAGTCCATTTAAAACTATTAAATACAAAAGGTTCTTCAATTAGAGAAAATAGGTCTAAAATATAAAAAACATCATAAAAGAAAAATTTTTATTTTTAGAGGTGTGGACACAAATAGTATGAAAGGGGGAACAATCGTGACAAACACAAGTAAGAGTAAATCGAAACAAAAAAGTAAGTCTCTACTAAGAAAAATCCACCAGATACGTTTCTTGTTATGAATCTAAACACATACTTAAAAATTTACCTTTAAATTTTATATAAGGATGTTCTCACTAATAACTCAGTTGATTTATTTATAATTCAGTTAATTTATTTAGAATTCTAAAAATCATAAGAACTCTATGTGATGTTTTAACCAAAGATCTTTCGAGTATTCTAAGTACACGTCACAAATAAAGAGGGAAAGTGTCTAACCAGTATCACTGGTTAATATGGAGTTATTTGAACCTTTTTTTATTTATTTTTTGTCCAATCGTAGTATAGTATACTAACAAGATTTTAATGAAGTAGAAAAGAGAAATTCTCGTCATATCACAAAGTACCCTCTTCCTTTGCCGTTGGGTGAGGTTATAAGAACGGACCTCTTAGGACACCTGTCTCCTCGGATCACCCGACCACGGGTACCCCAGAGTGTCTCAGACTGTACTGACTTCGCTGAATCGTCGTCGTCGTCGTCGTATCACGAAGTAAGACACCTATATGGTATGAAATAAGTTGGCCACGGAAAAACGAGACCAATAGTTATGACGTATTTGTACTGAGATTTTGAATCAGTATACTTTATGGTAAAAAGACGTGAGAGAGACACCCAATCCTTAAGTCTGTCTCGTGTCACCCCTACAGAACAGAGACTACGTACTACAGACCCCGGAGTCGACCCCTCTTGGTTCTTAACTCCACTGAGTCATTGACCCCTCATTTTAGTAGTCATCTGTAAAAATGAATGTGCGGACAACCACCTACGACCGAGATATGTTTCGTGGATGGAGACGTACACCAGACTGAAGGAATGTCATACTGCTGCTCTCACATCAACCTGAAAAGTGTACCATAGACTCCCGAGATTGCGACTCTCAGGGTTCTCTTAGTCCGTCTTCGACGTGTCGGAAAAGACAACTTATCATCAGTGTTCGGAAGGAACTAAAGTCCCCTCCCCTTAGATCTGGGTGGAGAACTACCCTCTTCTCAGTTTCCTAAACACACACACAAAATTTTGGTGGTGTGGACAATACTTGTGCATCTGACAGACACCAAAACAAGTAGTGTTGTGTTGTTACTTCTACACGTATGCACATAGACACACGTGTGTCGTTCCTAAGGACGTCACAAAGGGTGTTTATCCCGTACGTGTGAATCTTAAAACTATTTACATGAAGTATTGTGAGGAGATTCTCAAATGGTTTGCACACGTCGGAAGTCGCGTCCTTTCTTTGATAAAGGAATAGGGAAAAGATTGTGATTGAATATAAACTTGTATAAAGGTTCTTTTTTTATAAAAAGATACTTCCTCAAAAATTACCTACTGATTAAAAGGTAGATTACGTAAAGTGGTGAGAGTAACGTACAAATCTAACAGGAACTAAAAAGTAATGATATTTCTTGAACTACTACATATAAAACCTTCTTCAAACGGATGAAAATTTTTTACTTTGAATAAATAAACCGTCACGACCCAGAATCGACACCGTACACCTTAGATCAAGAGAGTTTGGGCCCGGGGGACTTAACCCTCGTCTCAAAATCGGTGACGTCGTGGTCCCCTCAGGGACCCTGAAAGAACAAAGGATTCCTGTCTTAGAACCTTTACCTTAGAGATTCAGCTTTAAATAAGAGGAAAAATTCGGAGGACTACACTTCACTTTCACTTTCACAATCAACGAGTCAGCACAGACTGGGAAACGTTGGGGCTCCTGACATCGGACGGTCCGACGAGACAGGTACCCCTAAGAGGTCCGTTCTTATGACCTCACCCAACGGTAAAGGATGAGGTCCCCTAGAAGTGTGGGTCCCTAGTTTGGACCCAGAGGGTGTGACGTCCGTCTAAGAAATGGCAGACTCGGTGGTCCCTTCGGGAGTCGGAGGACTATACACAACGGTTTTATAGTTTGTAAATACGGTAAAATGTAAGGGTAGTTATACAAGGTAGAGAAATACGAGAAAAGCAATCCGTTACAAGAAGTGGTCTCCCCGTGAAACGTAAAATGTCACACATTGGACTTCGTGTAAAGTGATGTTTAAGGGTCACACTTAAGTCTTTAGCGTATCTTATTGACAGATCAACATTAAGACATACTTACTCTACAAAACTACTTACGTCATAGAGAAACTACTCATGGTACACAAATTTTTTTAATCTTTTGAGTTATGGATCTGATGTGATGATATCAATGTAAAGTCTTACTACAAACCGTAATAAAAGAATCTGTCTATCGACTTTACTTTTGTACATTGTAAACTCTACCGAAATATATTATAAATATTTCGTGTCAGAGATGTGTCAGAGGATTTTCACAAAGAGAATCGTGATCCCCAGACTTATTTGTAAACGAAAGGGGCCATTTGAGGAGATGAAGACAGGTAGTCATTCACGATTCATAATATAAAGGAAAAAACAGGACAAAAAATCCTACAAGTATTGATACAAAATGGTTTGATGATAGTGTAAGAAATTAGTTATAAAAATATTTATGTTTAAAACAAAAGAAGATGAATTAAAAATAAAAACAGAGAAAAAACCTTACAAACCGAGATCGATGTTGATTATATGGGAGTTATTGAAAATCTACTACCTCTCCCTTCAAGTTCAAAATTTAGTCAACTATTCTTAATGTAGAAATTAGTATATCTACTAAACCTCCACCCCGAGCAAAACATAATTAAAAACATAATCATACCGGAGTCTCGTTAAATGTTCAATCTCACACTCAATAAAACGAGAAGTGGAAAGACACGGATCGTTTTCTTATATCTATAGACCTTCATTAGTTTCAGAAATAAAATCCGAATTAGATTAAAACTAAAGTATTTGACATAAATTATTCTGTCGGTTACCTAAAAAATGTTGTGTCTTGATCACATCTTCTCAAAAATTCTGTTAAAATAACCTTATATTAACGAAATGTTACAACACAATCAAAGACGAAATGTTATATCACCTAGTTGGTATACGTATGTATACAGGGGAGGGAGAACTTAGAGGGAGGGTGGGATGGGGGTAGGGTGGGGAGATCCAGTAGGGTCTCGTGTCTCGATTCGAAGGACTTGATATGTCTTCTAAGGGTGATCGAGACAGAAGATGTGTACCATCTCATACGTACAGTTAGTGTTGACGTGTAAAATTATAAAACGTAAATAGTGCCACTATCTAGATCGTAGGAATTTAACTGCAAGACTTTATTAGACAGAGGTTAAGACATAAAAACTTTGTAATAACACAAATCTTAAAATAGAAAGATCATGATACACAATCGAACTTCGTCTGGTCCCAGAAGTTCTTTCCGTTGTAGTCAGGGTGTCTTACTTTAGGTCTCACATTTACTGACAACGAAAGTCGGATCTGATCGAGTCGACCTAAATTCTTCTGTATCGATCATAGAGAACTAAGAAAATTTAAGACTAAAAAAGGTCAGAGGGAGTTTGATTTAGTTGGATCTTGTACCTTCAGTCTTTACAATACGTTTGTAATATCTTTGAAATGGAACACTCATCCCCCCATTACACGGCTAAGATTTTTACAAAAACAACCTTAGTTGTTCACTTCGTCTCGTAACAAAATTTTTGAGACTCTTTTCCTCACTCACCTCTTATTCTTATTATTTTCTTATTTTATACACTTATCCTCTCTAAAAATATCTCACTTTGAACTAAGTTTTACTTTCTTAACTTCTTTTCGGTCCTGGTAAAACTTGAATAATCTTTACCAGTATTTTGTCACTATTAAAATAACAATATAAACCTATTGGACTATATGTTTTCTGACAAGAACGTTTCGACTGTTACAAAACCTTAAAAGTAGTTGATCAATATATTTTAGTATCCGATCCTACAAAGTCCTTATATGAATCCACTTTAGTCTCGAATTGTATTGTTAAAAATAGAGTGAAATTTAAAATAGTAGTGAACTGTTTCGAACTAATTACTTATCTGAAAGAAATATTTTAGACCAGGGTGTAAAGAGTTTTAGTGTGACCCTTTAAGATTGAGGAATCTTAAAATAAATCTAAGTACAAAATCCTAATTTATACTCTTACGATCCGATTTACTTCCTGAAGTAACTTAGAAATTCCATGATGTCTAAATTCCTTAGAAATTCCATACTTAATACTTTGAGGGGGAACCACTATGTTATGACAAAAACAGAATCTCGTAAGACTATCTAAACACAACAGACCTTGCATTAAACCCTTTATAGCTAGCAAAGGATAACCAGTACAAGGATAACTTAATCTGGGGTAATATCAGAAAGGTATGAACATTAAGAGGAAAGGTAGAAGAGAGAGATAACAGTAACCAAAGGTGAAATTAAGGGAACATCAGTCTCTGGCATGACACTTTCTGAAGTTAGAAAACTTTAAATAACTCTATGAAAATACTAGGTCGTATCACAGATAGAAGTATTTACAAGGTAGACGTGAACTTTTACTATACATAGTACACCAACAGCTAATATACCTAAGATTTATAAATACGTCAGTTCAATCACCTATTTCAACGAGTCTATAATGTGTAGAAATGATTAAAAACAGATCAGAAATTACACAGGATAATTAATAAGTCCTTTTTCACAATTTCATGTATAGGTACTAACACCTTAACAGACAAAAAAGGAAATTAAGGTAGTCAAAATCGAAGTACATAAAACTTTGGGACCATAATTCGTACCTTTGGAAATAATAATATAGAAAAGTCATAATAATAATATTAAATAGTAATATTTCATTGACCCTACAAATCAGATAAATATAAATTATATACATAACTATAATAACCTAAAACCAGAAATCGATAAGTAAAAGATAAACAGAACAAAAAAATAAAAAGATTAAGAAGAAATATCTAAAAAAAACTAAACAATTTATAAAAAGTCATAAGGTAAAAGTCACAAACCAGTTACAAAGAGATAACCGAGAAGTCAAAATGGGAAAATAAAAAAATTCACCGAAGAGATCCTTAGTGTTATATATAAGAGTTAAATAGTGTTAGATGAACTAAATTATAATACGGTGAAGTACTTTTTTTTCACTCTTAAAACATTGGTCCTAACAAGGTAGAAGGGTGAGGAGAAGGAAAATTGAGTAATAATAATTATAAAATAGATGGCATGCATGTGATCTTTGGGGTACTATACTGATGTTTACACACTTTATAATATATAGGTATGATCAACGTCGTAACAAATATTGTGGTTTTGTTTTCTTTGTTGACTTTAGAGGTAGTCAATTCCTGACTAATTCATATGAAACCATGTCGTGTTTTACCCTATGATACGTCGGACGATAGTCTGTTTCAAGAAAAACATGTTTACATTTTACTGGAGATCAGGTTTCTTTTTTGTTCGTATCTAGTTACTAGTTACTTACATCATACGATCGAAAACATAATTTCACTTTTTAATGTTTATCCGTAAACATACACATATTTCATTATGATCCTCTTACGTGTTAGATGATCTCACATGATACATTTATTTAACATCTCCTATACTCCCTTGTCCTTCGTCACGCTAAGGATTAATATAAGTAAACTAAAAACTTTATAGACTTATACAAATGACATTTTAATTAAAATTTCGTGTTACTTTTGTAAATCTAAGGCACAAATCGATATTTCGTGTATGTAGTAAACAAATTTTCGAGACGAGCAAACATCACCTTAGTTCCTGACACTGATTTCTACTGAAACACGACGAATTTCATACACGGTACATCGAGAGGTGAACGCAAAGATAAAATCTACTTTTACTTGTACAAGAGTGTACGGGAGAGAAAATAGAAACGAAAATTTATTGGGTGGATATATAGGGTCTAAAAATGAGAGAGAGTTTTCTTTTATTTACCAACTAGGTCCTTTACTTATGATGGCTAATAACTTCTTCCTGTATCCAAATGAATCCCAATACTTTAAAACAGTTAACGGTACAGAAAATGAGGGAACTGAGAAATTGAACAAAACTTATTTAACAAGAAAACATATAATCCAATCGTTTTCTCAGTTATTAATGACTCTTTCTACAGAAAAGAACACTTATTGAATTTACCTGACAACTCTTCTTACGATCAAACATATATCAGAAAGGGAGACTAGAGTCGGGACGTGGACCGTGATACTCGAGTCGAATATTACCTCAGAACCTATTCTCTTTGTATGTTCTACTCGGTTCAGAGGCAATTTCTTCTTTTTTTTCTACTTTCTAGACCCGGTGGTTAATCTTTGTATTCTACCACCACCGACCCCCTTTCTATAAGTGTAGTGTAATTTTATGGATTCTTATACAAATTAGTATGTAACCGTTTAAAGGTGAAGGTACGTTGACCTTTTATGTTTTACGATTTGTGTTTTGTAATGACTCTCATAAAGGACCTTTTCTTTTGGTCTATTAATTTGTACATTTAAGGAAAGTTTAAATAACTGTTCAAAACACATTACGGATAGTTATAAGGTTCTCATAAGAACACCTTGAACCTTTTACTAAGTTCTAAGTAGACCTTCTTATTTAGATAGTGTAGAAAATTTTAAGGGTTTTATGTTCTACCTAATTATCCTTACTAATTACGTCCTTACTAATCTATCCCTATTTCGTTTGTACGACTGTACATTTAATATCTTAGGTGTGCTACGTACCTCCCACAAATCGTATATCGAGAAACTTGACCAAAACTACAAACTTTTAAAAGGTCTATTTTACTCTTTTTTAGACCGTGACGAGGGATAAGAATAGTACAGTTCGGGTTTACGGACACAGATCGAAAAGGTTGAAGTAAAAGAGGACGAAACATAATTCGGGACAAGACATCGGTTTGACTGACAAAGTGACAGGGAGTAAAGACAACACTAGTAAAAGAAAAAGTGTGAAGACAAAGAGGACGGATGCTACAGGATAATAGGGGAGAAGTGCTTGGGGTTAGAACGGTCTGGAAGGTGGGTCCAGGACGACTTAAGTCGGATGGTGACCAGGTGTCTGGAAATAGAGAGCAATAGGAATACTAAATTACGTTTGAGAAGTTACGGAGTGCAACAAGCGAGTAATTCAAGACCAGATAATCAGACCAGATAATCGTGATGTTCTCACACGATTGACACTTGTTTAATATCCCTCACCTATACACGAATCGACACTTTGTCTATATAGTAAATAAATTTTCTAGACAAGTAAGTATCAACTTAGGTCCCGATACTGATGTCCCTTTCTACAGGAACATGACGACTCTCATACATGGTATATTGAGAGGTGAACAAAAGATAAAATCCACTTTTACTGTAAAAGAGTGTAAGGGAGTAGAGTTTGAGTAGACCTACAAAGAAACACAATGAATCGTAGATCGTATTATGACTCTACTAACTAGTTCTTAACGATCGACTGACTACTCACCAGTTCGTAGTGTCGGTACTTAAGTCAGTAATTACTTAGTCAAAGGAAGTATGGAAACGTGGAAAAGGAGGAAAAGGAACAGAAACATGGAAAGGAAAATAATTTATATATTATTTTCCTTTCAATATATACTTTTTGTTGACTTAAGACGGAAACTTGATGAACTCGTATCCTTTCCCACCCCTCCCACTCTACTGAATGGTTTGATAATTATAATAGTTACCGTTCTTCATCCTCTCGGAGTAAACCTTTCCTTGGAAAGGTAAACCGACACACACACCGATACTTAAACTTACAAAATGTTGTTGTTATATCGGAATTCAATGAACGAATTCCCAAAATTTCCAATACCCATTCTGTTGTACCGAAGGGTCCACCGAGTCGTCATTTCTTAGGTAGATGATTACGCCCAAACTAGGGACCTAGCCTTTTTCTTTATGGGTGAGGTCATAACAACGGACCTCTTAAAGTGCCTGTCTCCTCGGACCGTTAGATGTCAGGTTTACCTCAACGTTTCCCAGTCTGTCCTGAGTCAGTGATTTTTTGTTGGTTGTTACAGTAAAATTGTTCTCGAAACGTCTCTACGGGCAATTAGTTCTCTTTATCAACCGTAGATGTCAATCGTTCCCGTGACGTGTCACGGTACCTTGGTAAACTATTTATTTCGTAATCTTTCCCGTTACATTAGTCCTTACCTTGTCAATTTAAACAATAACGGAGTTCTGCAACTAACCCGAAGGGACCACTGAGTCTGTCATTTCTTAGACGGACGTTACGTCCTCTGGGCCCAAGTTAGGGGACCTCTTCCCTTACCGATGGGTTAGGTCATAAGAACGGACTTCTTAAGGTACCTGTCTCCTCGAATCATCCGATGTCAGGTCCCCCAACGTTTCTCAGTATGTGCTGACTCGTTGATTGTGAAAAGCGAAAGTGAGTCCTCTGACTTTACATTCATGTTAACCCCCATTGTCTATATACTAATATCTAACACCACGTAATAAAAATCTTCCCTCTTTTCAAATAACTAACTTTTCTTTTATCACCAGTTTCGTATGACAAGTTTACGAACTTCCCTCTCCTCACATCCGACGGGGGATGGAAGAAAATTGTCGTCAGGGTATCACGACATAATAAACTAATTAAGCCATATCTAAAGGTGTAAAAAGTGTGACTATGCCTTCATGTTGATTAATCTTACGTACACCGAGACACCTGAGAAAAGGGATCTTATAATTCGAAAAGAGACGTGTCTCCGAAAAGACCATAACTCATATAAAAAACTTCGTATTGTATACATTTTTATTTACCTTTCTAAAAAAAACTTTAATTCCAAACCGATTTACACTCGTGTACGTATGTTTTTACGTAACGCCAAGTCTCCTACGTCACGCTATTAATATCCTTTAACGAACTATTCGAGATTTCGTGATGTCACTAAACTTCCGTACCGCAAACAAGAGCGAATTGACGAAACCTTCTCCAAAATCTATAAGGTCTGTGCATCTAAAGATCTATACATATTACCACGGAAATTTGTGACAATATTTTTTACTTATTAAACTTAACCTTTTAAGAATTTGAGGATATTTTGTAAGGAATTGAACCCCCCGAGGAAGAAACAGTAAGACCTATCACTATTAGAAATAACAGGATTTGGGTTTGGGTTTTACTCAAAAAAGAAAAAGAGAGAGGTGATATAAGTATCTATGGAGAAACCCACAGAAGAGAGACGACGATCATAAGTACTTAAATCTGACAAAACCAAAACCTTTCCACTAGACTTGGGTTATGTAAGGTATTGTATGTAGAGGTTGTCCAAGATCTACTCGAGAGTCCTTAGTGTATGAAATTTAAAGACGTTACTTTGTATACTTATCAGTGTGGTTCGTCTATTGATTTTTAATACGGCGGAGTAAAGTTGAGTCCCATCTAAAACGGTGTTTTCTGAAATCCAGTCCAGTCCATAACGATGGTTTAGACAGTAATTCTTAATAAAAAATTACAGGTCTTGAAATCCCGCAATCTTAACTCCTATTTCTTAAAACCTTAAGTCCAATTTTCCACCACTCGGACAATATATTACCAAAGGACTCCCGAACCTCGATGTCAAGAGGGTAGAGACGAAGTAGGGAAAATAATCGTTTGTTAAAGGTGTAAAACAGGAAGAAGTGGAGACGATGGTGACGAAAGTTATTTCGGGACCCGACATATCAACGTTGGTAGTCTCGGAGGTGGAAGTTGTGGTGACCCAGAGGGTGACCGCGGACTCGCTAGTCTCAACGTTTAAACTAATGGAAAATAGAGTGATTAAGTAGTTATCGAGGGGTGACGGGTGACCTCTCTAAGGGTTTCACGTTCAAAGGTCAAGTCCCACAGGGACTATCGAGTCGACCATTTCTTAGACGGACGTTACGTCCTCTTGGACCAAACTAAGGATCCAGTCCTTCTAGGGGGGCCTCTTCCCTATCCGATGGGTGAGGTCATAAGAACCCGAAGGGAACACCGAGTCGACCATTCCTTAGGTGGACGTTACACCCTCTGGACCCAAGTCAGGGACCCAACCCTACTAGGGGACCTCTTCCCTTTCCGATGGGTGAGGTCATAAGGACTTAAAGTATCTGACATCTCAGGTACCCCAGTGTTTCTCAGCCTGTGCTGACTTGGTGAGAGTGAAGGGAAGTGAAGTGAACCCACAGAAACCGGGTCGGGGGTAGACATGTAAACGTGAGTCGGGGGTAGACATGTCAACGTGAGTCGGAGACAACGAAGAGAGAGGGGAAGTGAGAGTCACACTCTGAATGTCCAGTGACTTGAAGAATGAAAGGGTGGAAACCCGAGTAGATTATAAATTCACGGGGAGGAACTCCAGTCGAACCACTTAAGTAGGCATGACAAATGCTACGTCTACGTTGTCCAGTAGTCACTTTCAAAGAGTCGGGACGACTCAATGTCAGGTAGCGAGGAAAGAAGTGTAGTGATCGCACCGGCTACGATACGATCTATCTACGAACGCATCGAGACTACTTTGAGCACGCCTAAAATAGACAGACACAAACATTCGCCCGAGACCAGAAGGACTCCCGTCCCTGGCACGGAGGTAGTAGAGACATAAGAGTCGTAGGTTGAGTCATGCAGTCACACGAAAATTGTCAATTAACTTCCTTGCCTATTGACAGCACGTCAGTATGAAAGTACATAAAAGACCTTTCATAGAGTTCCTGATTAACAACTTCTTTGTTCAAGAACGTGTTTGAAATTTAAGGACCCAGGTTAGGACGTACGTACGATTTAACGAAGTCATCACAGACTGAGAAACGCTGGGTTACTAGATATCGGGCGGTCCGAGGAGACAGGTACCCTAAGAGGTCCGCTCTTATGACCTCACCCAACGGTACGGGAGGAGGTCCCCTAGGAGGGCTGAGTCCCTACCTTGGACACAGAGAATCCAGAGGACGTAACCGTCCGTCCAAGAAATGGTGATCGCGGTGGACCCTTCCGGGATATGTTAACTTCTTTTTTTTTTTAGTGGATAAAAAGTCTTATTTTTCTTCAGACACGGGCTAAAGGGGACAGTCTCCGACCACTTTCAGGTCAAAACGGTGACTACGGTCCCTTGTTCTTAGGAGAATGAAATCTTCTTAGGTCTCCAGTATTAAGTCTTTGGCGTTCTACGAGCACAGACGCGACACGTCACTCCGGCCGACCCTCCAAGAGAGAGAGGTACAGTCGTAGTCCGGACGACAAGAAAGTAGTTCCACGGACCAAAAGACAAGAGACGGGAAGCCGCCGTCGGACTGTCTCCGGAAGGAATGAAGAAGAACGAACATACTCGCGAGTAGGGAAATTAAGGGGCTCAGAGTCCCTTTGGAACCGTGTCCGACAGTGAGGGTTGACGTCAAATTTCACAACCGAGGGTCGGAGAGACGTAGACTACACTGTACGGAGTCACCTAATTTGTCGGGACACCTGGTCTGGGGAGACCTTTCCTCGGAGTCTGGAAATCTCTGTCTACGTCCATTCTTTTCCTCTACGGAAGAAAAATTCAGGTGTAACAACTTTCTTGGGGTTTAATGTCATCCAATCAAAAGAAAAGGAACTATTGAGTGGGATAATGTACTTGTAGTTCCCTTTTGGTTGTTCCCCTATCTAATCAAACTGTCCGACAGTCTGTAGTGCACCTTTAAAACGGATACCAAAAATTTGTATAAAAATAAACCGACGTGGCCTAGAATCGACGTCGTGCACCCTAGATTTAGGGACTCGTCCCCCCTTAGTTTGGGCCCGGGGGACGTAACCCTCGTACCTCAGAATCGGGGACCTGGAGGTCCCTTCAGGGTATCAAACAATCGAGATCTCCATGGAAGTCGAAGTAAAGACGGGGAGAAAGACACCCTATATCAGTCCATCCAGAAGGATTGTTCGTCAATGGAGAAACGAGAAATCGATCATTGCAAGTACAGTAGCGTACAAGACATTATCCGTTTTAGGACAAGTGCCGAGACGGAGATTAAGAATGTCACGGTGTTCTGTAATAGTAGAGGTAACTTGTCTACTCCGAATGTCTCCAATTCACTAAGAAAAAAAGAAAAAGTAAAAAGGTCACATAAGTGACGTCTCCGTCTGAACCTTCGTTATAGATACATTGAGAGTTCGGATACTTTAAGTTCGTGAGAGGATTTAGTAAACCGTAAGTCAAATTTTATATTGGAAGGGAAGAAATCAGGGACCACCGAGTCTACCATTTCGTAGACGGACGTCACGCCCTCTGGGACCAAACTAGGGACCCAGTCTTTCTAGGGGACCTCTAGACTTATGACTTGGGTGAGGTCATAAGAACGGATCTTTTAAGGTACCTACCTCCTCGGACCATCCGATGTCAGGTACCCCAACGTTTCTCAGTCTGTACTGACTCCCTGAAGTGAAAGTGAAAAGGGAATTATCGGAAGGGTACGTGAAATTTAGTAACGTTTTAAGTGATTGTGTTCTAAGGGTTCGAGACAATACATTTAAGAACAAAAACACTGGGATTCCTCAAGAATTAAGAGTCGGAGTTTGTTAAGAACGTACCGTCCCCCTTTATAAAATAATCGAACAAAAGTGATTGCAGGATATCAATTAAGTAAAAAAAGAGTCTCAAAACCAAAAATCTATTAGTGTAGGTACGAGAAGAGATGAGTGTCCATATTTAAACCGTAGACCGACTCCCGACGTCAAGACACATAGTAAAACACGGAAAGGAGAGGATCCATTAAGAAGTTTTGTAGTCCTCTGATCTACCAACTTCCTGATACAGTCGGGTTACTGTACTTACAAAGATTAAGTCTATGATTTACTGAAAGAGGAAGGACTCCGAACCGTCTAAAAAGGAGGACTTAACGGATTAAAAGAAGTCTAACATTGTACCGATAAAATTAGTGTTACGTGATACTAACGAACAACTCCAGTAGTTTAGTACTAAGGGTCCCGTTCACAACCTCTACGTAGTAACTCGAATCAAATAGAGGACAGGTAACGTAAAGGACTTGAAGTGTAAAGTCGAAGACATATAAAAATCGTTATAGAGAAAACGTCTAACACGGTAATTTCTTTTGAACCGACCGAGTGAAAAACCACTGAAAGAAATTTCACACTTACAAGACAACAATATCTAATCCACTGTCTCCTACTCTACCAACCTACCGTAGTGACTGAGTTACATGTACTCAAACTCATTTGAGGCCCTCAACCACTTCCTGTCCCTTCGGACCGCACGACGTTAGGTACCCCGACTTTTCTCAACCTGTACTGACCCACTGATTGGTTACTGTTGTCTAACCTTTAACTTTTATCAACAGGACCTTCCATTGTTTTTCACTTCATTCTTTACCCTCACGACAAACTTTCTCTGTTGTTGGGAATCGTCTGAGTTATCCAAGAGAAACAAAAACCTCTTCCAAAACTGGGCTGTGTCATGACTGTAAAGAATCTAGGAACACACTTTTGAAGAAGACAGGTCCCTAGGTCGTCCCTTTGTGAGATGAGGTAGGTGGTGTCGACCAACCTAACCCCGTAGACCGGTTTGAGACCACTCTTCCGATATTCTCTCCGAGTCTTGTTTTAGAGACGGGGCTGTCCCTCTGGGAGTTGGTTGGGCCGGTGGGAGAGAATCTTTAGACTTGTGTCCTCATACCTTTTCTGGTTCACTACTCACCGTCCACACCTTCTGTTTACGTCAGTGTCATCTAGTACTCACTCCTACGCTTTGCCTTCCTCCTTTACCTCCCTCAGTCGCATCCTCGACCTCTTCGTTCTCCCCGTGTCTCTCCTCGCCGGACCCTCTCTCGTCGACTGAGGGTACCTCCACGGGACACGTTGGAGTCCGCCGGGATCCAAAGCATGTCTCGACCGACACGAAAAGAAAGACCCGAAGACGCCCCGGAGAATCTGTAGTCACTAAGGACGAACGAGCAAGGACACACATCGGACTGGTATTTGAGGAAATGACTACCTCCTTGAACTACCTCTAAAAAGTTGTTTAATCGTCCAGATTGGAAGTAAAATTTATCCTAGAAGGGGGAAGTCCAAAATAAACAATTACGTTCTTTATCTTACCTATATGTTCTTTCAATAAAACCCCGAATTAAAATGACTTACTTTCCGTATCCCAAATAAACAAAAGGGGAAATTCTCCTTGAATTACAATATAAGACACCCGTACTTCCACTTGGTTCTCTTGTTTGTTGTTAGGTGGATAGTGTTACCACAGTACATTCTGGTTCTCGGTAGTAAATATCTCTCTTGATTAGAACAACTACCACTTGACAGGAATACCCAATTTTAATACAAATAAGTCGTTTCAGATTAAATTGGACATAACATTCAATCCATGAAACCCTTTTTGACACGGAAGTGTTCCAAGTCAAGTCAAATCAAGTCAATGAGTCAGTACAGACTGAGAAACGTTGGGGTACCTAACGTCGTACGGTCCGAAGGGACAGGTAGCGGTTGAGGGCCTCGAACGAATTTCAGAGTTCTAATCTCAAGACAATTCGAAGTAAAAAGTCAAATTGAATTCGGTCCGTCTGAGTCCGGACTACCACGACACGGGGACGTAAAAAAAAGTTTCAAAAATACAATGAAATAAAAAGACCGACGCGACACACCGTACACTCTAGAATCAAGGAGTTGGTCCCTGACTTGGGTACGAGGGACGTCACTTTCGTGTCTCGGGATTGGTGACCTGTTGGTCCCTTAAGGGTGAGAACGTAAGAACTTAATCCCTTCTTTATCTTGTTTATTGACTCTTATACTTATAACTAAGTTTTAGACTGAGACAATCAATGATACATACTCGACCCCGTACAGTGAATTAGAGGTCAAAGGAATGTGTGTTTTACGTCTACTACTACCATAATTCGTGTATCGAAACTAGAATACTCTTAATTTATTTTACTATATAATTTCTGGACTGCGTTATGAACCGAAAGTTAATCCCGAGTTTATGTGTCAATGCTTCAAACATCAGACATAACGACAACAATTAAACGATTCAGTACAGCTTGAGAACGTTGGGGCACTTGATATCGGTCCGAAGAGACAGGTGTCCTAAAGGGTCCGTTCTTAGACCTCACTCAACGGTAAAAGAAGAGGTCCCCTAGAAGGACTGAGTCCCTAACTAGGGTACAGAGGACGGATCCGTCCACCTAAGAAATAGTAACTCGGTCGTACTTTCGGGTATCATAATCTACATTAGCGAAAATAACAAGAACTTACCATATTAAGTCTCTAACCGATTGGTACCGGTCACCCTAAACAGACCTGGTGGGTACAAAGACATTTATGTCAGAAAGACCTTCTGCCGAAGTAGGAGAGTAAACGAATAACAGACACCGACGAAAGTGTAATGTTGTCGTCTCAACTTGCCGGTCCTGTCAAATATACCGTATGTGTTGGATTTTATATACGATAAACTTTTCTTCTTTCCCTTTTCGTTTCCTCTTTTCCTTTCTATATTCGTAGACTTACGTCTCAAGGTTTCTTACCGTTCCTCTCTATTCTTTCGGAAGGAGTCACTAGTTACGTTTCTTTATCTCCTTTTGTTGTCTTACCCTTTCTGATCTCTAGAGAAGTTCTTTGAATCTCTGTGGTTCCCTTGTAAAGTACGTTTCTACCCGAACTATTTCCTGTCTTTACCAGACCTGGATTGTCTTCGTCTTCTATAATTCTTCTCCACCGTTCTTATGTGTCTTCTTGACATGTTTTTTCTAGAAGTACTGGACCTATTAGTGTTACCACACGAGTGAGTGGATCTCGGTCTGTAGGACCTTACACTTCAGTTCACCGGGAATCTTTCATAGTGATGCTTGTTTCGATCACCTCCACTACCTTAAGGTCGACTCGATAAAGTTTAGTACCTTCTACTACGACACTTTCACGACGTGAGTTATACGGTCGTTTAAACCTTTTGAGTCGTCACCGGTGTCCTGACCTTTTCCGGTCAAAAGTAAGGTCAAGGTTTCTTTCCGTTACGGTTTCTTACGAGTTTGATGGCGTGTTAACGTGAGTAGAGTGTACGATCATTTCATTACGAGTTTTAAGAGGTTCGGTCCGAAGTCGTTATACACTTGACACTTGAAGGTCTACAAGTTCGACCAAAATCTTTTCCGTCTCCTTGGTCTCTAGTTTAACGACTGTAGGTGACCTAGTGCCTTTTCGTTCTCTCAAGGTCTTTTTGTAGATAAAGACGAAACTGATACGGTTTCGGAAACTGACACACCTAGTGTTATTTGACGCCTTTTAAGACTCTCTCTACCCTTATGGTCTGGTGGATTGGACGGAGAACTCTTTAGACATGCGTCCAGTCCTTCGTTGTCAACCTTGACCTGTACCTTGTTGTCTGACCAAGGTTTATCCTTTTCCTCATGCAGTTCCGACATACAGTGGGACGAATAAATTGAATATACGTCTCATGTAATACTCTTTACGACCCGACCTTCTTTGTGTTCGACCTTAGTTCTAACGACCCTCTTTATGGTTATTGGAGTCTATACGTCTACTGTGGTAGGAATACCGTCTTTCACTTCTCCTTGATTTTTCGGAGAACTACTTTCACTTTCTCCTCTCACTTTTGCAACCGAATTTCGAGTTGTAAGTCTTTTGTTTCTAGTACCGTAGGCCAGGATAGTGAAGTACCCTTTATCTACCCGTTTGTCACCTTTGTCACAGTCTGAAATAAAAACCCCCCGAGGTTTTAGTGACGTCTACCACTGACGTCGGTACTTTAATTTTCTACGAATGAGGAACCTTCCTTTCAATACTAGTTAGATCTATCGTATAAGTTTTCGTCTCTATAATGAAACGGTTGTTTCCAGGCAGATCGGTTCCGATACCAAAAAGGTCATCAGTGCATACCTACACTTTCAACCTAACACTTCTTTCGGTTCACCGCTTCTTAACTACGAGAACTTGACACCACAACCTCTTCTGAGAACTCTCAGGGAACCCGACGTTCCTCTAGGTTGGTCAGGTAAGATTTCCTCTAGTCGGGACCTACAAGAAACCTTCCTGACTACGACTTCGACTTTGAGGTTATGAAACCGGTGGAGTACACTTCTCAACTGAGTAACCTTTTCTGAGACTACGACCCTCCCTAACCCCCGTCCTCTTCCCCTACTGTCTCTTACTCTACCGACCTACCATAGTGGCTGAACTACCTGTACTCAAACTTACTTGAAGTCCTCAACCCCTACCTGTCCCTCCGGACTGCACGACGTCAAGTACCCCAACGTTTCTCAGCCTGTGTTCACTCGCCGACTTGACTTGACTGACTGAGAAATGACTTTTACAAAAGACTAGAAGCCGTATCATCTTTATCCTTTGTCATGTTTGAATTCAGTATGTCTAGACGAGAACTTAAGACGAGGAATCAAACCACTTTAACTCGATTAAAGGGAGAGTCTAAGTCAAAGGAGTAACCAATACTACTCTATTTATCAACAACCTTACATTTATTCATAAATGTAGACATAGAAGAAAGACGAAAAGAGAGGATATCATTCCTTCCAACCGACTTCCAAGACCCAAATTAAAGTAACAAAAAGGGGGTTTACAGTTTTGTAACGATTAAATAGTAAATATCTGTGTGGATGGAGAGATGGATATTCACCCATCAACATGAAATAAACTTAAGAATCTTGGTTCATACTGACGAGTTTCGGTACTCGTTATCTTCGACAATGATTTAAATTTATTTTTCATAAGAAGAGGTTCCCCTTTTATCAAACAGAAAGTTTCAGTAATTTTGTTTAAGAATTTCTTTTAATCTATTCATGTGGGTATCGAAGTTATAAAATAAATATATGAATTATATTTAGCTTCATTGAACGATAAACGTAGTACTAATGCTAAACTTGAGGAAAACTCACCAGAATTACCTAAAGACCTGAGCCAGACTACATAGACCACTTACCCATCTCCTGGTTGACACTCATTATCGAAGGTGAAAGATGAAGTCTGTTAACGTCCTTACTTAATTGGTATCAACTCAGGAGACCACTAATATAAACTTCCGATTCATATTGTATGTCAAAGTACGTTTAGTGAGAAGAAAGAGAAGTCAGAACTTTTACAGCAAAAGGATTTACACAGTATGAGTTTATTAAGTACTTATTGATAAAAGACAAAAGGACGATTAAATCTTTTTTTGGCAGTAGAGTAAAAATCTCTAATATGTGAACATCTATGCAGAGTAAAATCTCCAGTTTCTCCGTTTAAGTTTCATAATGTACACACGTACGACTCGTTTAATCAAAATTAAAAATAGTAACAAATTTTAAAAAAAAGGAAAATAAATTTTTTTTAAGAAGAAGTAAACGAAAAGATACAACTGAGCTAAGGGTAGAAACCCTATCAGAAAAAAATATATGAGATGACACTTGGTACTTAGAAGATTATATCTAAAATCATCACCTTTGACGTCTACCACTATAACTTGTAAAATAGATTAAAATTAAAAAAGGGGAAATTTTGATTAAAGGTTTACGACAAGAATTGTGAAAACGGTTACCACCACCGTAACGAAGTCCCCTGGAGACAGTTTGCGTCAGAGTGCTCTCCGTAGGGACCCATCGACACACTTCAATAGGTGTTCAATAAATCCGGTTAAAAACTGTTTCATTCAAGGTGTTTTAGTTGTATTTAAAATATTTCTTCTGTCCTATTAAGGAGAACTTTGTAGAATAAAGATAATAAAAAAAATTTTTTCTTAAGGTAAGGATGAGAATACGAATCACTACGGAATCAATATGAATCCATATTGTACGTGATTCATCTGGAGCGATTATTTGGACAACTCTCTCATTCACTCCAACGTTGTGACCATAGACTTGAACTAAATTCATATATAAATCACCATAGTGGTTTATTCCGTGTATCAGGTATTTAGTTACCTGGGAAGAATCTAGATAACAAGTATATTCCTCTTTTCATCTCTAACCCTCCGGACTTAGGGTATCGACTGAACGTACGATGATCCAGTCCACTGGAACCTATTAAATAAATTTAAAAGACTGAGAAGTAGTGGTGAAGACGATTATTTATCGGACTTGACGTACCACAGATCCGAGGAGATCGAGAATTTATATAACTGATACAATGAAAGACAAGAAAGGTAAAGTTATGAAATCTAACTAGTGAATCCGATTTATTTATCTTGAGTATGTTTTTTTAACCCGATTTGTTTACCTTGAATATGTTTCTTAAAGAGAAAATGTATAGGTCTGACATCTCATGAAAAAAAAAAAATCCAGAAGATGTCGAGGACATCCTTACTATTACTGACAGGTATTGACAGAACCGTCTCAACTTTTCTTCATAGACGTCGCACCAAGACTCTGGCTAAGACATACTTTGTACGTACGACCAACCTCCCAGAGTCCTTATTTAAATCTACACTAGTACATCATACTTCTATAGAAAGAAATTTTTAACAATAACTGATATTACTATGGTAAAAGATAACTCCTTCGTATTACTTAAAACTTTCACTTTCAACGAGTCAGCATAGACTGGGAAACGCTGGGGTACCTGATATATCAGGTTCCTTATGAGGTCCGGTCTTGTGATCTCACCCATCGGAAAGGGAATAGGTCCCCTAGAAGGGTTGGGTCCCGAGCTTGGGTCCAGAGGACGTAATATCCGCCTAAGAAATGGTCGACTCGGTGGTCCCTTCGACTGGTACTAATTAATGGTTGACTTACTTTGTGAATTCATTCTAGAACTGGTCCACAGAAACCGAGCGGAAACTAGAGTCAACGGACGTAACGTCTCAAGCTTCAACAGAGGATGACGACCGCCTTGACCCAGGATTAACAGATATCAAAGGAACTATGGTTTGGGAATTAATCTGAAAATGTAGAAGGAATAAAGAAAGACGAAGGACCGTAGTAAAGGGTGTATGTGTTGAACGTAGGGTCAGGAGCAGAGTCGAGACGTGAAACCCAGTGGAGTTGATTCTGTTCTAGTAGACTTATTATCGTATAATAATGGAAAGTTATAGACTTTAGTTACATTCTATCCTTCATGTTTAGCATGAGAAGAGATCTTCGGTCTTATTCGTGTAAAAATTCTGGAGTATTAGAATTAATATTTATTTTTGAATTTACTGGAACCTAGTAAAAGTTGTTTTTAGATCGAAAATTTTTTCTCTCGAAAGAGACGTAACACGTAAGATGTGGACAAACCCGAAACTTTAAAATTGGGAAGTTCCTGAGCTTATCACCCTTGTAAACAAGAAGTCCCTCGGACCCCCGACAAATTTTCTCGTTCAACTACCCCCGACTGAAACTCTTTTTACGGTGTCGTCTTTAGGAAGGATAACTATAGTCTGAGAACCAGAGTAAAGAATCTTTGAGGACTTTAGTAACTGTTGAACTAAAAAGAGTCTTCTAGGGGTTTATTTTCAATTTCGACAGAAAATAAACTTTAATCAGATTTCTTAAATTCTTTTACACACTTAACACCCAAGGTCTTATAAGGAACGTGTCCTTCAATACGGAACCAAGTAGTTTCGGAACTGACCTGAGGGATCGTGAGTCTCTTCGTATCGGAATCTGAGACGTTTCTAGTAACTAAGGTTCATAAGTAATATGTGAACTCCCCTTTCTCCGAAGTCGATTCTGGTTCCAGTCTGCAATCGTCGTCTACCTCCAAAAGACAGAGTCAGAAGACGAGGTCACCTTAGTGTCGTTTAGGACTCCGAGGTTGACCTACACTTTTGAGGGTCATTGTAACAACCGAGTCCACCCGTAGACCACAATTTATAGTTTGTGTTTTCTGTCTTGGTTCTGACTACCCTTACGGTGATTCCCTTTTACCCCTTCGATAAACAAAAACGTTTGACGGACGTTTTACTATTTTGAATGGTAAATTTTTTACTATTTTTAATTGTTTCTTCAAGACAAGATGACGTATAAACGACACTCTTTTCCTCAGAAAGGACGGTACAGTTATTTGTTCCCACAGTAGGAGTAGACACTAACGTCGGAAGGTGGCACGCGACCACTCGGGACTCCTTTGAGTCCTTCCTTTCTTATGTTCGGTAGATCGTCGGTAGTCCGACGTCGGTGAGGGATACAACTCGGGACTCGTTTAAAGCCGGCACTTTTGTGTCCTATGACCGGGGTCTCTCGACTCCACACATGGTTTCCTTCCTAAAGTCATTCGGGTCTGAGAACGTAGAAGGTTATGTATCTTTTCGCGATTTAAGGAATTGAACTGTATAGACGAAAGAAATAAATTGCATTAAAAAACTACAAGGACCAATGGACGGGAAACAACGTTTTGCGGAGAAGTAGGATTAAGAAGGCGAGTGGAGGAACCTCGTCAAAGAGTGCAGACAGACTTTACGTTATGGGACCCGACGTCAGGAGTAAAACGGAGTTCATTTTGAATTGTATGATGAGAGTGTAACACGGTTAACAAAAGTTGTTGACCCCTTTTCTCGGTAATTCTCTTTCGAATCATTATAATGTGACAGGAGTCAAATCTTACTGTAGCAATTTCAGTGTCTACAAAGAAAGTTTTAGTAGCAACAATGACACCTAATTTCGAGTCGTAATTCAATATTTTGAAATATACAATACTTCACAGACTTCCGTGGACAAAAAGACACCTAGTAAACTCACTATGGCCCTCCTATAAAGAACGGGAGTCTAAAGAAGGACGGAGTAGAGAGACCACAAATTTTAACAACGGAAACCAAAGAGGAGCACCACCCGTCGACCTCCCTAGACACTCTCTGTCACTCAATAGTCGAACTCAACGAATAAACAACAAACGTTGGGGTACCTGACATCGGGTGGTCCGAGGAGACAGATTCCCTAAAGGGTCCGTTCTTTTGACCTCACCCAACGGTAAAAGAGGAGGTCCCCTAGAAGGACTGGGTCCCTAGTTTGGGCGTAGAGGACGTAACCGTCCACCTAAGGAATTGGTGGTTCGGTGGACGCTTCGGACTTAATGAACAATCTTAATAAATGATCGCGAGGTCTTTTCCCTTCTTTGATCTCCCTTACCACGTATTGTATTTATTCAAAACTACATTTATCTTCTTTTGGTCACTTCCCTTAAGATGTGACACCATTCCTGTTTTATCTTTGTTTATCAACAGTTTTTTACTCTTCGTAAGCCTCTTTCCGATCATCTTCGACAACTTATTATTACAACGAATCGGGGATCAAAACAGATCTTAAACGAGAAACCGATTATTACATATCTCCGAAAAAAAAAGAAAAATTATTGTTGTGTAGACGTTGTAAATATATCGCAAAGTATCCAATAGTTCGTGTCGGTATCGGTACTGGAGTAAATTCGTTACACCAATCAATCGGTTCTGTTCATGATCATCAAGGTAAAATCTCTGTCACTTTAGTTCCGTGTCCCTTACTGGGCAGGTCCAAGTTTATTAGTCACGTATCTCTCGATTCTACCCTTGAGCGTAGAAAACCAAGATTCAGGTCACAAGAAAGAGGATGTGGTTTAACTCGTCCCTGTCTCAAAGACGAAGTCTCAGTCTACTGGGTCCGAACGTGAGTAGTGAAAACAACGGTTGACACACTGGAGTTCCGTACAATGATTGGAGAGACTTCGAGTCAAAGAGGTAGACACTTTTTCAGCCTTATTGTTACGTATGGACATCCGAACACTACTAAGGTAGTCCACTTCGTCCGTTTCGTTTGTTGAATGACGGACTGTGTTCTGTCCAAGAGTTATGTACCTCGACCTTTATGGACCTTTTCTAGGAACAATAGGGATGAGGGGAAAGGGGATGTAAGTCTCCACTTTACTACTTAGTCTCGTTGAAAGGACAAATAAGTTACTATAACGTAGAACTGAAATTTATTAAGAACTTTGATCGAACACACTTTTACACACACACACACACATTCATGGTTACTTACAGAAACCCATGTGGACATATACACATGAGTGTCCGTCCACATGGGTGTCCACCCTGGTCTATACCACTACTTTGTACCTCGTAAACAGACGATGTCTATTGATCTTTGACCTGGCAGTGGTATTTAGATTTAGTTGGCCCTCCCAGGATCGAGAACACTGATTCGAGGTCTTCGTGTCCGAAACATGAGAGTTTTATGGACCTACCATGGACCTCGAGGGTCGGACTAGTGAACCCTCCAAAGTCCGTTGAGAGAAATCGTCTGTGTCGCTATCTGAGTGTTTTGACGGAAATAAAAACTCATATGAAATAAATGTTAATAAATAAGAAAGAGTTTTAGTCAAATCGGAACTAATTTTAGTATTGTATTTTATTAGAAGTGAGATACACAAGGTATACCGTGTCTTATTAAATCGTGAAATATTTATACAAAGTAACTACGTGTTCACCTCTTTCGTGGGAAACGTTTTCGTCAATGTTATTGAATCAAGTTAAAAAGATACCATCGTGAAATTTTTTACTGGTACTCTACCACGACACGGGTTCATCTAATTCGTACAAAATTTGTCTAAAGAGATTGATACTGTGAATTAAGAAAAGAAATTTACACCTTGTTAAATGGAAAGTTGAATGTCATTTTATTCTAACCAGTGAGATGAAATTATAACTGATCCTTACTCAGAAAATTAGTGTCTAGGTATTTATTCAGTTCCTGACAAAGTGACCTCATTCTCCATACAATTTTTCGGAATCACCCTTAACAGACCACCAGGTTACCAATCCTAAGGACACGAAAACGACGGTTCCCGCACCCAGGTTAAGGACAAGACCCTCGATTCTAGGACGTTCGACACACTACGGGGGGTGGGGATTTTAATTTTTTTTGGGTTTGTGGGTGTTTTGAATCATTAGACTTTCAGGGGTCTGAATTGTTTCTTGGGTTTTAATGGTAAAATAAATCCGAGTTAGTTCATACATTTTCCTTGTAACGAAAGTAGTAAGAGTATCTTAACACAATCACAAGGGTGTTTTAATCCAGTTGAAGGTCAAATAAATTTCTCGACTGTGGAGACACTGTAAAATTAGACGAAACTGTCGTTACCTTCTAGTATCTTTGTAATCTTGTACTTTAAGTGTAAATTCAACTGTAGTGTGTTTGTACGTGTGTACACATATAGGATTTACAAAAGTCATTACTGAGAACGAAAGGAGGTATATTTATATATTTATAACTAATTTCACGTACCCTTGTACAGACATGTTCATATGTCTATGTACAAACAGATATATGTGCACTTCTCTATTAATACCTCTCTTTTTGTCTGTGTAAACATTATATATACATCAGTTTTCTGTATAGTCCGTCATAAATACAAGTAAGACTGGTTCTAACTCATATACCCACATCTTAGACATCAGAAATGATATATTACTCTACCCGTCTCAATATTTGATTCCGTTTTATGTAATCTCGTCTCTGAAAAATTGGAAACATAGTCAATCATACCATATTAGTAATTTTATCAAGTCAAGTTTACCTCGGATCTATAATCGTCGAATGGTATTCAAGATCGAAACTTTTTCTATGGAAAGTTACATGAATTTTCCTGTACTAATAATTATCCTGTCGGGATTTATGTAAAGGTTTAATGTGTTACTATAAAGGGTGTAAGAAATCCAAAGTTTGTCAAAAAAAAAGTTTACAGTATCTCGTCTTTTGATCAAAACTGAGTATGTCTCCGAAGTCATACCATTATTGTATAGATTGTAGATAAGGTTATTCTTTCATGTCAAATTGAATCTCATTACATTGTCGTTCCACTTAATTGACGACAAGTAGAGACAGAGAAATCGTTTGAAAGGATGTTTTATAATGTAATGGTAAAAAAATCCCCATCTCTCAGGTCGCAGTCACTCATTATTTACTCGAACAAAAATCCTTTCACCTTGTTTTTAAAGAGAGTCATAAACCATCAGTCTCAACTCCAGTTCCAACTTCACGCATAAGGACTTAATTAAACGTCTAAAACTGGAAGTCACCATAAAAGAGGGAGGAATAAACCACCCATAAGTACCCGTTTACCAGTCCTTTGACTGTTCTACTGGGAGTCTCACCTTTGTTTGGAGTAGACTCGGTCTACTCTTCCTTTATTTAACTTGACCAAGAGATTTACAGACAATTAATGATAAAAACTATTCTTGGTAACATTAACCCAATAAAAAGAAATTTCCGTTTCTAGAACAAAATTAATAAAAAATTGAAATATGGATGCCGTAAAAAAGTGTGCATCACATGTGAGTTAGTGGGTGACACTTAGGTTTTGACTCGTCAAAATCATTTATTGTATGTAACTAGACTTTCGTAACCTACGGTTGTCCTCCCAGTGACGTAAAATGTCTCAATAGGGTTCTGAGGTACCTGACCGTACGACGTCAGGTACCTCAGTGTCTCATCCTGTACTGACCCGTTGACTTGTTCTGGGATGACGTCAGTCATCGGTTTGTTGGACTCAAACAAGGAGTTAGGACTGTCAATGTAGTTGTGACGAAATGACGAGTCTCCTCGCGTACGCGTTACGTTAGTAATTTCCCGTTCTATGGTTTGTGAAGATGACACGACAAATTCTCTTCGTTAAAGATCTTTACATAGACCATTACAAACTAATAGGAAAACTATCCAAATGGATCATCTCGTTGGTGATTTGTTCTGGTGTAACCTTTAAGTCTTATTTCGGGTTCATCATCTTCTCTTTCGTCGTTATCAATAATTTATTGTAAATTTTAGAACAAGTGAAGACTCTTCTTAATTGAACTTACGTCGTTTACGGTCGTCGAGACACTTATAAAGTTTTACCGTAGATACTATTTCGTCCTTACTTTTTCAACAGTTCACAAAGAAAATTCATAGTATCGTTATGTCTAAAGTATTGTGACAGGAATCACAGAAAAACAGCAACAGTAAGTTTTATCCATAGTACCGTTCAAAATATCTCTTAAAAAGAAATACATTCTCCGGTAATATACATTGGTTATAAAGTGACAAATCTCGATAAAAATAAATGTCGTTTTCCATGGGTTGAGTACGGTAGTTGACTGTAGTATCGTCGCTCCAAAGGTGAACTTTTATCTTCTATTAAATCTAAATAAATACCGGAGTAACATTAATATGTTATTTTCGATTAATGAAATTTCTGTGTAGTAAATGTTACAATTTTTATTATAGCATTTCGAGTGTCGACTTTACGACAGTCTTATAAAAACTTCACGTGCAAAACACCGTAACTTGGGACGAAAAGTAACTGTCTTATTTTACTCCGCATATCTATAATGACAACCAAGGTGCTCTGACCGGATTAAAAGAGGTCAGAGGGTCACAAAAAGGGGAGGGTCTCTCCCTTTTGCCTGAGGCCCAACGGGAGGTGCCAACGATTCCGTTGGTCGGGTAGTCTGTGTCGATTGGAAAAGCAAGTGACACAACGATGACAGACGTCCTCGTAGAAGTCTTACGGGAAAAGGATCTCGTTGGTATCACGTCAGTAATAGACAGCAGAACGGTAGAAAGAAACTTAAGCAAAAGCCAGGGTAAACCTCAACTGACCTGAACATCCGGTTCCGGCCCTATCACAAGTGATTTTAATTGACGTTACCAAAAAATAAAAGGAACATGACTGTGACTTATATGGACCTTTTCCGGCTGGATATCCAGAATAACTTGTCACATATGTGGTCGCCCAACTGACGACTCCTCTCCATTGGCTAGGTTTGCTTGTGCAACTCGTCCCGAAGCTACTGTAGGGACAACGTCCTGAGAAACGTCTACTGTCGGTAATACAACCACTACTTCTTCCCCGTGGTGTAGTGGTGTTTGTCCTTCTTCTGCTACGGGTCGTGGAACGTTCGGAAGACGAGCAACGACTACCTGACGTATCAAGAGGCCGGCACCCTCGTACCGAGGGACACCTACCTGGAGACCTTCTCGAAAAGGCTTCTGTCCCTCGAGACTCCGTCCTTCGACTTTCTTCGATTAAACCAGGCACAAGGTCCTAGTGAGTGTGTGTTTCACCGAAGAAAGACCTCACTGAACTACCACTCTTTCATCCACTAGTGGTACTACCAATTCCCTTACTTTTTCCGGTGCTTTCTCGGTTAGTCCTGTTTCAAGAGTAGGCGGTCATTCGTTGAGGGAAAGAATTTCTGAAACCTTAGCAGGACCTCGGGTTTCTGACCATAACCGTACCTATATGGACCTCTACCTGCCTTTTACTCGGTGCTAATAATTCCTTCACTCATATACTTTGTTCTCGTAATGGTGTATTGCCACCGACAATCTTGTTAAAATATAGTCGCAACAAATTTTCGAATTGTATATGAAAGTTCTCTTAACTTTAAGGGAACCTGAATTAATAGACAAGTAATTCATATGTAATATATCAAGGAATATAACAGGATGTATCTATTAGGAAATGAATATTTCTTTATCGTTATTTAATTAAAAAGAATACGATACAAAAAGACCAATATTGTAATATGAATAACTGACTCTGTTTCTATAAATGACTTCTTCTTTGTCTGGTTCTTTTTTTTTTTTCTGGTCACTACGGTGGTGAGTCTCTATTAGTAGCAATTGTTTAACTACTACAAATAAAATCTATGTGTATGTGTTGTGACACGTGTGTGTAAATTTTTGTTTGAGTCTAAGATGAAGTACACGTCAAGATATTGAGACAAAAAGTGAAATACGTAGTACTCGTACTCAATATGTTTATTGAAGTATTTTAATTTTTGTTACATAAAGAAAGATCTTTTAATCCTTTTACTTTTTTTTTCGTTGTTCCATGCTTATTATTGTACATAAGAGCGGTCAGTCCCCGTGGGTATTAAACGAAAAAGGTATCAAAATCAGAAGGTAAATGTGCGCATACATTTATATATATACGTCCGTTATAAAATACATATCGAAATTTAGAGTAAATTACAATTTAGTATTTTGACGTAGATAAAAATTAGTAAAAACTTTTTATACTAAAATATTACACTTAAATTTCATTGAAATTGGACAAAACTAAGAAAAAAATTTTTTTTCTAAAAATAATACCTCTTGAAGACTGTATATGTTTGTGGTGTTGTGTTTTAGGTCGGATAGTGGGCCAAAGTTGTTACTAGTCAACCTCCGGTTAGGACAAAGTGAGTATAGGGGTGGACGACGTTGGGAGGGTACAATAAAACTTTGTTTAGGTTCTGTAGGATAGTAAGTTAGACATTTATAAAATCACACACGAATATTTTCGGTACGTGATTTTTAGGACTATAATAGTACTATGGTAAGGGTAAGGATGTATCTTTACATTTATAAAGAGAGATTATAATAATTTATGTCTCAACCATAGGTGTAAGGATTACAGGGTATTTTCAATAATATATAAAAAATATTATGAAAACATTCATTTCGTAAGTCTTCCCACCTAATGTTTGTTTAATCGTCGGTGTCCGAAAAGAATAACTGTGTATATTCAAAACCCCTGTCCTACTCGGTTCATATACCCTTAAACTCAGGTACCAGTTCAACGGAAAAGTGAGTTTAAACCCCTCGAAAATCTCAACAATCCGAGTCCGTCTCCTTCCGCGTCTCCCTTATTTCCGTTGTCGACCGGAGATTAGGTTGATCCAGGCAGATCGGTTCCGATGCCAAAAGGGTCACCAGTACATACCTACACTCTCAATCTGATATTTCTTTCGACTCGCGGCTTCTTGACTACGAAAACTTGACACCACAACCTCTTCTGAGAACTCTCAGGGAACCTGACGTTCCTCTAGGTTGGTCAGGTAGGCTTTCCTCTAGTCAGGACTTATAAGTAACCATCCTGACTAAAACTTCGACTTTGAGGTTATGAAACCGGTGGACTACACTTCACAACTGAGTAAACTTTTCTGGACCTACGACCCTTTCTAACTCCCGTCCCCCTCTTCCCCTACTGTCTCCTACTCGACCAACCTACCGTAGTGGCTGAGTTACCTTGACCCAAACCCACCTGAGACCCTCAACTACTACCTGTCCCTCCCGACCGCACGACGTCAAGTACCCCAGTCATTCTCAGCCTGTGCTGACTCACTGACTTGACTTGACTTTCACCAGTGTTTGGTCGGTTGTTGTCAAAGTAAGGGTACGGTCCTCGATGACGAACGAACTGAGAACGATAGGCGCCTTTTGAAGGCAACTCGAGTAGAGGTAGGTTGGTCCCTAGCCTGACAGGATTGGAGTACAGTGGAGTGTGACCGGTAGGAACGTTCCTCCCATGTAGTCGATCTCAATAACATTACGACCTGCGTTTAGAAGGAACCACTGTAACCGGTAATACCAGTGTCCGACTTGCCCGTCATAGACAGTGAACAGACACGTTCCGGTAGGGTCCTAAGAACCTTCCACCTCTATTTACTGTAGTCTTGATGAGAATTCCTGTGAGCCACACGAACTACTGAGAAGTAAAGGAAGTAAGGAGAGACAGGGACCGGACAAAGACCCTTGTACGACACCCGGTTCTTCTCTACTTTCTTTACACCAAGGTTGTCCTTGTAGGAGACTCTAAAACCTATGTATGGTCAAAACGAATAGGAAGTTGTCTGAAAAAATCTTTTTTTATGAATAAAAATTAACCTCCTATTGACGAAATGTTATAACAGAACCAGAGACGGTATATAGTCGCATATAGTCGGTATCCATATGTATACAGGGGAGGGAGGACTTGGAGACAGGGGGGAGGGTGGGGTAGCATGGGGAGGTCTAGCGATGTCGTGGCCGAACTCGAGAGACACAGTATGTCGTTTAGGGGTGACCGTCGGATAAAATGCGCACCGTTACATACACAAAGGTGCGATGAGAGAGCCAAGCACGGTGGGAGAAAGGGAGTGACACGGGTGTTCAGACAAGAGATCCAGACACAGAGGTAACGAGGGGACGTTCAACTCTACACCAAAGATTCTTCTCACAAAACAAAAAGATCCACAAGCGTGATTGACATCTTCCACAAAGGACACAATTAGATGCACTGGAAACAATCACACCAACAAGTGATGAATCTTACCTCCGCTGGTTGTACGAAGGAACCTACACCACTCCTATTTTCCTTGGGTTCTACGTCTCATGGATCCCGTCACAAGTCACGTCTCGTCTACAAGACGGTTACCCTACATTTGTGTTCTCGTCGGAAAAGGGTCCTAATAAGTCTAATTTATGTAAGTGAACTAAAAAGGGATGAAAACAGTATAAAACGAAACGAACATATAAGACCTGTAATTACATACTTTTTCACTTTCGACGAGTCATCACAGGCTGAGAAACACTGGACAACCTGATATGTCAGGTACCTCAAGAGGTCCGATCTTATGACCTCACCCATCGGAAAGGGAAGAGGTCCCCTAGAGGGGTTGGGTCCCCAACTTGGGTCCAGAGGTCGCAACGTCCGTCTAAGAAAGGGTCGACTCGGTGGTCCCTTCGGGTTCTGATAACCTCTCCCATTGGATAGGTAAAAGGTCGTCTAGAAGGGCTGGGTCCTTAGCTTGGTCCCAGAAGACGTAACATCCACCTAAGAAATCGTTGACTCGATGGTCCCTTCGGGTGAAATTACATATTATCTAGAATTTAGTTTTCTTTAATTTTTCTGAAAACCGACAACCGAGATATCAACTATTTATTACTACATTAATAATAGAAGACGGTCCCACTGCTTCCCCGAGTTAGTTAAAATTAAAACAGGTCGATCTTGACAACTAACGAAGAGATTACACTACTTAATGTCGGTAATGCTAAACAGCACTATGTGTCTTTGTTTTATGGTTGGTAGGTTTTTTGCACATACTAAAACAATAAGTTGAGAACCGACACGTAAAAGGACTAATTATGTCTCCTTCAATGGTGGAACTCTCGGATAACGGGATAAACAAACACTGGACCATTAAATATATTCACCGTCAAGAGTTAATTGGTCTTATATCCTAACGAATTCTCTGGTTTAAGTAGTTAGTAAAAGTTAGTAAACCTTAAGTTTACACACAGGAACAAACCCCTCTTCTGTAAAAAAGAGAGAGAGAGAGAGAGTATGTGTGTGGGAAGGTCTTACCGGGTTGAAAACACCAGTCCCTCCCTCTCCTTACTAGCACCTTCGGCTCTCAGGAGGTAATCCAGACCCCACTTCTCGAAGACATTTCACCCACCCCGTTCTCCGTGTCCTTCCAGGAGGTGAACCCCCTGCAACCAATCCTCCCTGTCTTACTTCACGAACCCAGAAATTACCGGCAAGGAGAAACTTACATTGTTTTGGTGGAACTTACGAGAGTATATGGCAAGAAAAGTCACGGAGTGAGTCTCATCTACCATTTGTCCCCAAATCCTTCTCCGATTGATATGTCACTTTCATTATCAGACATTTTCTCCCCCTCCTTAAAATGCAGTTTCTTCGTCTTGTGAGTCTCCCTGAAACACCTGTGTTATTCGTTAAGTTTTTACGAGGATGGTCCTCTCTGTCTCTACGACCGTCTGTCGGCTCTGACACCAGCCTCGGTAGATGTCGCGAAATTAAAAGACCAACGAAACAAACTATTATCGACGAAAACTTCTGGACTCTAGAGGAGAGTGAGCTTTAAAGACGTGTATTTCGTAAAAGGAAATACTTGTCTGTCTGTCATCACGCTCGATGAGACGTAGAATTATATAAAAAGACTCCTCACCTTTTGTCGTTTGCTTTAAGTCATAGTCATAGTCTAGGAGGAACGTGTAACACAGAAAGAAAAATAATTCTGATTCTGTTACTTCACTCATTCTTGGCATCTGTGGGTCCTTGTACTGGCATCTGTGGGTCCTTGTACTTCCGAAGCCAACCACTAGAAAGAAAATCCCATCGGGACAAATCTTAAACGGATATTTCAAACGGGGAGACCAATTGTAGAATGGTGTCAGTCCCACTTACCGGAATTGAGACGTCGTGACTGACACTTTTCGTTTGAAATAAGAGTCAGGATCTAAAAATGTGAAATTATAGAACCCTGACTTCCATAAAGACTCTGTCACAAAGAAACACTTTCTTCTTCGTCTCTAAGAGACTATCCCTCGGTCACCCTTAGGGGTCCTGGAGTTTCTGGTTTAAAACGAAGTATCCAAAGAAGGAGGATTTTGATGATGAGAAGGAAACGTAAAATTATGTACTCACAAAAAAAAAATTCACTATCCTTACCTACATAATCGTCAAACTCTCTTTCGTGGTACGTACCATTGACGTCCGATGAGTAGTATGACATCCCTCTCTATCCAACTTATATATCCGGTTGACCTCGACCCTGAATGGTAGGAAGATCATGTCTCGAAGATTATATCGAGACTCAGACGGGTTCTCAACGACTTAAGGAATATTTAGCCACCAGACGATTGTTCCGTCTACATGTATTGTCCCTTTCGGTCTATACGTACAGTCAATGGGTCCTTTAACATACAAAGAAGAATCTATTTAAGACTTAAAGAGACAAAAAGGGATTTATTAGAATAAATAAATTAATAAAAACCGACACGAACCAGAATTGACGACGAACCCGAAAGAGATCAACGTTACACGTCCCCGACGAGAGATCAGCGTCATGCGCTCACGTAACGCCAGCGAAGAGAACGGTAGCCACATCGCGTCCGAGACTCCGAGGGCCCGAAGGCATCAACGTCGTGCACCTGAATCATTGACACCGAGGACCCGAGATCTCGTGTCCAAGTTACCAACCCCGTGCACCCGAATCAACGAGGTGTCGTGTATCCTAGGAGTGTCCAGTCCCTAGCTTGGGTACAGAGGACGCGACCGTCCGTCTAAGGAACGGTAACTCGGTGGTCTCTTTGACTTTCACTTCAGTGAGTCAGCACAGGCTGATACGCTGGGGTACCTGACATCGGATGGTTCGAGGAGACAGGTACCCCAAAAGATCCGTTATCATAACCTTACCCAACGGTAAAGGAAGCGGTCCCCTAGAAGGGCTGGGTCCCTAGCTTGGGTCCAGAGGACGTAACATCTGTCTGCGAAATGGCAGACTCGGTGGTCCCTTCAGGACTCGGTCGTCCCTTCGGGGGACGTATATAGATAATTATTTGACATCGAAAAGTTTCATCAAAATGTCAATAAGTAAAAGAGACTTAACTAAAATAAAAATGTTTTAACATTTTTACAATAGGTGTGACGGGATATCCGTCTATTTGTAAAGTGAAATATCTCTTTGACTCCAAATCGTTCGAATCCAGTAAACAAATCTTAGTGTGTCGTTAAATCCCCGTTTTAGTTCTGGGCAGAATCCAAAAAGTCAAGAATACCAACTAAAAAAAAATGGACGAATAAACAAGGAAAATACCATCAATATTGTCAGATACTGAAATAGTCTCCAGGAATTGTAACCAACATCCCTGTGCCACTATAGGGATTTTAAACGTTTTAAATACATATACATGTAACAAAATCTCTTCTATCTCGGAAGTAGTCTAATAGTCTTTGCAAGAACGAGGGTTCCGACAATTATTGGGGACTTAATATAGTCACGGGATGGATGTCTTATGTGTGTGTGTGCTAGGGGTTACTAGGAGACATGGAACTACGAAAGAAAAAGTAAGAAATGAGAGTTTCAGCTTTGAAAGAGATCACTCTGTAATAGAAACTCCGGTCTGTAAAATTTTGACTGTACGAACATTAGTTGTGGATCAAAGAAAAAATATAACGTCAATAAGAGTTGGAACGCACGTATAATTATAATGGGTCCCTCGAAAACTTTTAAAGTAGCGGACCCGAGGTAAGGGTCTTCAAGACTGCAATCGTGAAACTTGTTATGATTACGAGTCCAGGACGGCCCTATAATAATAATTTTGTTTTCTTGTGGATCGACTAGAATTAGATGTTGGCCACAGTTCTTGGGTACTACATATCCTAATTTTCACGTCATTTTTCACACCTAACACTTTATTTTGGTTTAGTTCATTTTAACTTGTTAAGACGGGAAACGGAAGTAATTTATTTAGATAATTAAAAGGTTGGCTGAGTCCGGTTGAAGGACGACGTTTGTCGTTCCGTTGCATCTCTTAACTACCTCTCATCATCAATTAACCCCCTCTTTTCACAACTCACTCCAATAATACACTTCGGGGTTTAGAAACAACGTTAAGAAATTGATAATACTGATTTACAGGCTTTTCGGAAAGTTCGAACATAAGACGGGGTCAGGTATATGCTAAGAACCTTCCTTACGAGGTTCAGACAGACACCAGGTACGTCGACACGTGAGTGGCGGGTTCGACCACGGGAACCAAGGAACAGAAACGAAGGATCTTTCCACTGGAGGACGAGAAGACTGGGAGTAAGGAAAAGGCAACACAAACATCGGGTCTTCAACACGAAAAAATTTAAATTAAAAATAAAATACAACCACATGTCAACTAAGTCCCGAAGGGTCCACCAAGTCACCAGTTCATAGAAGGACGGTTACGTTCTCTGCGTCCAAACTAGGGACCCAACTCTTCTAGGGGACCTCGACCTTTACCGTTGGGTGACGTCATAAGAATGGACCCTTCTTTAGGGTACCTGTCTCCTCGGACCACCCGATGTCAAGTAGACCAACGTTTCTCAGTCTGTGTTGACCCGTTGATTTGTCGGGGTTGTATCATTGATTCATATGTCGATTTCCCGAAACCAAGACGTATAAGTATATAGGTAAGTAAAAGTCTAAGAGAAGGACACATCCAATGACGTCTTATACCTCATCCCACGGACACGACATGTCACCCAGGAATAACTAATAGACAAGATATATTATCACATATATATCATCACATATATACAATTAGGGTTTGAGAACTAAATGGGGGGTGGGAGTAGTCAACACGAAAATTACACTGGTAGAACGTGACTTTCCAGCTCTCTGACGTAAGACTGAACAACTTCCACACAAAAGTCGGTACCTGTCCTGTGGACCTTCAGGTAGGTCCACGGAGTAAGGTCCGCCTAGTCACAGATAGGTGGTGAAAGTAGTGGACTGGTATACAGTACTTCGGGTCTATCTTAGACTTACTATACTACCTTAATTTTTTTTTACTAGTCAGAGTAAAAGAACAACCTTATGTTGTCTCTTTGAAAAGTTTAAGAAAGTAAGTTGAACAGTAGACATAACTATTATTCACCTGTTGTGTGATAGGTAGTTACCTTTTTACAGGAAAAGATCTGGTATATAAATCGGTACACGAGTTCTCGTTTCCAAATAAATGTTTTAAAGTAGAGACGGGTTGTATGTAAAAGCTTCTTGATATAGAAAAGAAGGTACACAAATTTTTCCCTATCTCAAAACCCCACTAAGGAAGACTTTCGGACTTCTTACTTAAAGTGTACACTGTTGAGTAAAGTCCCGGAGACCCGAATCTTCCGCACACGTCTTTGTCACAGGGATTACGAACTCAGGTGCGATATTCTAGAGACACTAGACCAGAATTACAGTAATAAGTGGAAAGAGCTAAGACTGTGTCGGTACACCACAAGAGACAGAAGAAATACAGTATAGAACTTGATAAGTCGTTCTCTCAAGGTCTTCTTGTAGATAAAGATGAAATAACTGATACGGTTTCGAAAACTGACACACCTAGTGTTATTTGACACCTTTTAAGACTTTCTGTACCCTTATGGTCTGGCGGACTGGTCGGAGAACTCTTTGGATATACGTCCAGTCCTTCGTTGTCAATCTTGACCCGCACCTTGTTGTCTGACCAAGGTTTATCCTTTTCCTCATGCAGTTCCGACATATAACAGTGGGACGAATAAATTGAATATACGTCTCTTGTAGTACTCTTTGCGACCCGACCTTCTTTGTGTTCGACCTTAGTTCTAACGACCCTCTTTATAGTTATTGGAGTGTATACGTCTACTGTGTTGGGAATACCGTCTTTGACTTCTCCTTGATTTGTCAGAGAACTACCTTCACTTTCTCCTCTCACTTTTTCAACCGAATTTCGAGTTGTAAGTTTTTTGATTCTAGTACCGTAGACCAGGGTAGTGAAGTACCCTTTATCTACCCCTTTGTTACCTTTGTCACAGTCTGAAATATAAAACCCCGAGGTTTTAGTGACGTCTACCACTGACGTCGGTACTTTAATTTTCTACGAATGAGGAGCCTTCTTTTCAATACTGGTTGGATCTATCGTATAATTTTTCGTCTCTATAATGAAACGGTTGCTTCCAGGCAGATCAGTTCCGATACCAAAAAGGTCATCAGTACATACCTACACTCCCAACCTGACACTTCTTTCGACTCGTGACTTCTTAATTACGAAAACTTGAGACCACGACCTCTTCTGAGAACGCTCAGGAACCTGACGTTTCTCTAGGTTGGTCAGGTAAGATTTCCTCTGGTCAGGACCCACAAGTAACCTTCCTTACTACGACTTCGACTTTGAGGTTATGACACCGACGGAGTACGTTTCTCAACTGAGTAACCTTTTCTGGGACTACGACCCTCCCTAACCCCCGTCCTCCTCTTCCCCTGCTGTCTCCTACTCTACCGACCTACCGTAGTGGGTGAGTTACGTGTACTCAAACCCACTTGAGACCCTCAACCACTACCTGTCCCTCCGGACCGCACGACGCTAAGCACCCCAACGTTTCTCAGTCTGTGCTGACTCGCTGACTTGACTTGACTGAGAAGTCGACCACCTGGACGGACGAGGGTCGACACAGAAGAGGGTCACCACATGAACCCCGTACCTTCACAGGACGACGACCTCGTTCCCAGGGTAAGACACATGGACGTCGTGGAGCCTCCCAATGGATAATTAGGTTCGAGTTGAACACCTTTGTGTCTTCACGTATCGTCCTCTCTGAGGACTCTCGTGTCCGGAACCTTTCTTCGTGTAACATCCTCTCTTTATGACTCTTATAGACCCCTACGTCCCGTCTCTCCCTACACCATAGATTACGTGCAACCAAACAAGCAGTTTCGGAACTCGTGGAGTCCCCTTCCTTCTACGAGACATGCGTCTTAGACCTTCCATGTCAGAGAGAAGAGGTAAAACGGGGTCTAGTCAAGGTTACGGTGAGAGAGGGGACTTTACGAGACGGTCGAGGACCCCCCGACGTCTTAAAGAGACATCGTTCCTGGACCCCACCGTCGACCGACCCACACACCTCGTTCCGTTGAACAGAACACCGATGTAAACAAAAGTGAAACTGACATACTACTAAACCCCCACTAGACCCCCGATATCTGCCTCTAGTACAAGGGTCTGGTATCAGATGTAAAGAAAATTCTGTATAGAGTACTGTAGTGAATTCTGTAGGGACCATACTTCGGAAGGGGATTAACAAAAAGAGATTTTATTCTCGGAAAAAGGAAATATCTGGAAATACACTCACACGCACGAGTCAACGAAGTCGACGCAGACTTAGAAACGATAGGGTACCTGACATCGGGTGGTCCGATGAGACAGGTACCCTAAGAGGTCCGTTCTTGTGACCTCACCCGACGACACGGGAGGAGGTCCCCTAGAAGGGTAGGGTCCCTAGCCTGGGTCCAGAGACGTAGAGGACGTAACGATATCTGGAAGTAGTGGAGGTATTTAGTAAATATAACACGAGTGGGTGGGAAGATTACGGAATCTTAAAAAGAGATCTTAACGGTAAAGTTGGTACTCTACTATTAGAGTAATGCTATTAGTCAATACACTGTAGCTAATAAAGTGAGCAACGTCCAAGGAGGTCGTCGATTACGTCGCGACGAGTAGGAACCCAGACCCGTTTACGAACACCCCGACTAACTTACTTACTCACCTTTCTCCTCTTTTCTACTCCTTAATGTTTCCATTTAATATTATTATGAAGAATATCTGTATTGAACTTAAATGACCTAATAAAGTATTACAATAGGAAGTAAAAACGGTCTTTTTGTGTTATTTACTCGAATGGTCAATCGGTGGATCCCGTCTCTCTCCCTTTAGTCTATTAATACCCCAGCAATTGAACATATGGACGACTCTTTTGATGTATCTCCTAATTGGTCGTGTACTCGACTGGTAGACTTGTCGATACTAGTGTCCCTCTTCTGCGACACTTTACGTCACAGGCCCCCTCTTAGTCCTCTGGACCCAAAGAAGGACAGACAAGACTAAGTATTGGATCTAGATCCCAATAACAAAAATAGTTGTAAGAGGAAGTCCATTTAATGTGTCCATGTATACTCCTTTGGTCTCGTGTTCTGCCACGTCTTTAGTGTCTTGTTCCGCAGTGTTCTGTGTCCAAACGTAGGGCTGACAGTCAGTGATCGACCCACTGGAGTCTGACGAATTAACACTACGGGGAGAGACATTCCACCTCTATTCTTTTTCTCCGGAAAGGACTGAATGGATATCCCGGAACCACTCTTTCGTTCCAGGACACAGACTTAATAGAACATTTGAAAATTCTATCGTCAATAATATTACAGGAACTGTAATACGAACTCATACGGTTCGCACTGAGTAATATGAGACTCACATGGTGTCTTGTGCAAACTCTTGGAAACACTTCGGATTCTAGAACGCCCCTTTTGTTTTATCTGTGTCCACTAAATCTTTCTGTCGTCACGTTATAAATTTTACCTATTGGGTGTTTCAGGATGACATATCGTGTGCCTTGAGATGAGTCACAATACACCGTCGGACCTACCCTCTTTGGAAAGGGAAGAGGTCCCCTAGAAGGGTTGGGTCCCTAGTTTGGGTCCAGAGGGAGTAACGTCCACCTAAGAAATGGTTGACTCGGTGTCCCCTTCGGGTTCTTATGACTCCACCCACTGGTTAGGAAAGAGGTCGCCTAGAAGGACTGGGTCCTTAACTTGACCCCAGAGGACGTAACGTTCGTCTAAGAAACGGTTGACTCGATAGGCCCTTCGGAAATCTTTCTGTCGTCACGTTATAAATTTTGCCTATTGGGTGTTTCAGGATGTCATATCGTGTGACTTGAGATGAGTTACCATACACCGTCGGACCTACCCTCCCCGCAAACCCACTCTTACCTATGTACATAGACATACTGACTCAAGGAAACGATAGGTGAACTTTGATAGTATTATAACAATAAACCGATACACATACGTGAGTCGGCACAGGTTGAGATGTTGAGGTGCTTGGCATCGGACGGTCCGAGGAGACAGGTACCTTAAAAGGTCCGTTCTTATGAACTCCAATAAACCCATATTAGGTTAATTTTATTTTTCAATTTTTTTTTAATTTATTTATTTATTCTTCTATCGTCACATCCTACCTTACTCTGGTTCTCCTCTTCGTCCACTACACCTATTTGTGAGGAGGCGTTACAGTCTTACACTCCCAGTAACATCCAATCACAGAGACCCTTTCTCAACACATCCTCTGATACACCAATTCGACCCAAAACACCCACTTGTCTGAGACGTGTCCCCAGTCCAGGTTTCCATCTCCCCGTCCATAGGATAACGACTTGTGTATCCCGACATCATGTGGACGGTCCCTCGTGACCGGTCCCGACTCAAGTCAACACAAACCGTACGTTGACACTTGAGTCCTCGTTCCCGTGCACGGACAGTCGCTGTTCTTCGTCAAGGAGAGAGACACTATCGTTGGATAAAATCAGTAAGTAGGTCACTAGTTTATAATTAACTTGTATGTCTCTTAATCCATGAAATCCTTGACTGTCCTTCTTCCACGAATGCAGATATTAGTGACGTCAAGTTCTGAAAACGGACAGTAAGTGCTTGAGTAGGTAGGTTTAGTTCTGATCCCTCCTTCTCGTATGTCTCCTATTCGTCTTTTAGATCCAAATCGGGACCGTAGTTTAACAATTTTACGTCAATTCCATTTAGAACTATAAAAAAATTCCGTCTATATTACGTCCTACCGCCCGAAGGGTCCATCTAGTCACCATTTCTTATGCGGACGGTTGTGTCCTTTACGTCCAAACTAGGGACCCAGCCCTTCTAAGGGACCTCTTCCTTTACCGTTGGGGGAGGTTATAATAACAGACCTTTTAGGGTACCTGTCTCCTCAGACCACCCGATATCGGGTACCCCAGTGTTTTCTCAGTCTGTGGTGAAACGATGAATTGTTGTTGTTACGTCCTACCGTCAAGCGTTCATAAAACCAGAGTTCTGAGAAAGTGCGTAACTTTTTAATAGTCCCTGAGGTTTCTCAAAAACAAAGACACCCAATATAGATATTTATGAACAACACAATCTTTTCTTTCGACTCTTGTGAATTTTATTATTAAATGGTTAGGTAAATTTTTGTTTTGATTATTGGGTAATGCATAATTGTATTTATTGTAAAAATACTTTTTTATTAATACAAAAGGTCTTACTTTGTCACTCTTCTTACCGAGACAAAACGTCAAAACCTTTAAAGAAAATACGGACTGAATTACCTGCTGTCGACCTAAGAGTGTGTACGAAGAAGAAGTCGGACAATGTAGTGTACGGTACATAGGAGACCTTTTAAGGTGACGTGGGAGTATTTTGTTACTTTCCCTTTTCTCTTTTACTGTGGAATAAAGAGGGTTGAAATAGTTCTATATACTGTATATGGTGACACATTCAAATTCCATATGTTATACTACCAAACTATGTGTATGTGAAACGTTTTACAAACGGTGTTATTCCAACCAATTGTATAGGAAATAGAGCATTTTAATGGTAAGACAACAACCATGTCACTCTTGTGATTTCGCGACACGAGAATCATTGAAAGTTTATATGTTATACCATAACAATCGATGTCAGTGGTACGACATGGAATCTAGGGGTCTTGAGTAAGTAGAATATTGACCTTCAAACTTAAGAGTAAAGGGGGTTGGGAGTTAGGGACCGTTGGTAGTAAGACTAGACAAACATTTTCAAGTTAAAAATTCTAAGATGTATGTTCACCCTAGTATGTCATAAACAGAAAGAGACGGTCTGTAAGTGAATCGTATTACGGAAGTTCCAGGTAGGTACAACAGTGTCTTCCGTCCTAAAGTAGGAAAAATTACCGGCTCGCTATAAGGGAGATATAGATATGTGTGGCGTAAAAGAATAGGTAAGTAGTCACCTGGGAATCCACAAAGGTATAGAACCGATAACACTTGTTACGACGTTTGTTGTAACCCCTCCACCATATCTGTAGAGAAATCCTGTCACTAGAGTAAAGGAAACCTATACTACTATTGTTACAACTACTGTTACTACTACAACCACTACTATTATCATAATCGAACGATCTGAAGGACTTTCACAGGGTCTGTAGGGACCTTAGGTGTGACTTTTGGTGACTACCTCTTCTTTTTCGGTGGTCGAAGCTGAGTCTTTTGAGTTCAAACCTAGGGGACACTGGAATTCGTTTGGTGAATTAGGTAGACTCGAAAAAGAGGGTATTTTACCCCCTAACAAATTATCATAGGGGCAATTTCTTAAGAGTAGTCCTGATATTTACTCTTAACGAGATGACAACCATATCATTTATAATCCAGAATTGAACAATTCAGAATAAGACAGATCGTCTGTCTTTATTGTCTCTTTTTACAAGTTGTCGGAAAGAATTACACGTCTCAGGAAGTAAGATACACTTTTAGAGACGACACCGACTTTGGTGGTTTCAAAGTAAACGTCTGGACGGACCATACTACTCCTTTGAGGATAAAAGGCACAGGTGACTCATAGTCTCGAGGGACGAAGTAGTTACAGTGCCGAGATGGTCCCTGAGTTAAGACGGCGGTGACCCTTAGACTGCGGAGTCGATGGAGGTACGACCGTTTCTGTGAGACCAAAAAAAATGAAACGAGAAAAGGTATAGTGTCAAAACTGTTTACGACGAGAAACCTCCTTGGAGCCGGTACTCGGTTACAGACTGGTCGTTCCTTCCGACCCTTAAACTCAAGACGGAGAACCCTTACAGAGGTTTATGTCTTTCCAAACAACCTTCTGTACCGGTCGATACTGATACGGTCTATGGGTAGAGTGGTCTGGATCGATACGATGCTAAACGTCGACAATAGTGACCCGATCCCCGTCCCTTTACGGAAAAAGTTTCTACTGTCACGACCTTAAGAGCCGGAAAACGATGAAAGGAGAAGGAAGGACGCTAACAGGAGAAAGAGACAGTAGGGATGTCAGTCGTGTACGAGTTTATAAATTATGTATCTAGTCAGACCTGTAATGTATGATTATCCACACTTGAACTTACGCATCCCGTGACCACATCAGTATATTGACACTCAAGACACAACCTCATATTCTCCTACCGTCTCATCACGGACCATTCGACTTGTCACAGATTCCTGTTAGTCCAAGTTAATTCTTTTTTTGTGTAACACGTTCGGTTTGTTTTGTAGACATGCGGTCTGGTTAAAAAGTAATAAGTTAATCGAACCGTAACCAAACCTCGAAATTTTTCAACAAAAAAAAAAAAAAACGTAACACATAAGCGGGACGGGGGTATCGACGACCACATTTATTTGACGTAGAGGACAACCACCCCTTTTTTTTTTTTTAATTTCACGAAAATTCACCTAAGAAGAAATGAGTGTAGAGAATATCCAAAGAGTAGAACGGTACAAGAACCCCAGTAACAGGGACATGACTATTTGACTGTAACAAAGATGGTCTTCCGAGTTTGTGTAAAATTAAACCAAGAATTCAGGACACTAGTTCGTGCCAGAAAGAGTCGCACCCACCGTCTGTGTGAGGGGAACCTGTGTCTAGTTACGTTATCGGTGTGTCTATCCAATTGAGAACAAGACTGTCACAGGGACCTCCTCCCCCTGTGCCTTTCAGTGGTTGGTCACTGGGGGAAAAGATTGAATTCGATGGGAAGACATAGAGGGAGGACAGAATCGGTGAGAGAGGAACTTGACGATCCAAACATCTCGAAACATCGAAGGGTGAGAAAATAGTTTTTGAGTAGTCTCTTCTAGGGGACCTGTTCCTTTACTGTTAGGTGAAGTCATAAGAACGGACCCTTTAGGGTTCCTGTCTCATCGGACCACCCGATACCAGGTGTCGCAGTGTTTCTCTGTACTGACTTCACTGACTCGTGCTAGGCCAAATTCCTTCGGACTCTACTTCTTGAAGCCCAAAACTAAAGAGGGTCTGACATAAAAGTCACTCACCATTATTTTAACGATGAGTCATTCTAAAGTAAATAAGATTGAAGATGTTTCAATACAACAACAAGTTAGTGATTCAGCACAGGTTGAGAAACGTTGGGGTACCTGATGTTGTACGGTCCGAAGAGATAGAAAGACGACGACGATTCAACGAAGTCAGCACAGGCTGAGACACGTTGGGGTGTCTACCGTCGGGTGGTCCGAGGGGGCAGGGACCCTAAGAGGTCCGTTCTTGTGACCTCACCGAACGGTGAAGGAAGAGGTTACGTACTTTCACTCTTCACTTTCACTTCAGCGAGTCAGCACAGACTGAGAAGTGCTGGGGTACCTGACGTCGGATGGTCCGAGGAGACAGGTACCCTAAAAGGTCCGTTCTCATGACCTCACCTCACGGTAACGGAAGAGGCAAGGGATAGGAAGTGATAGAGGGTTTCAAACGAGTTAGAGTACAGGTAACACAACTTCTACGGTAGGTTGGTAGAGTAGGACAGCGGGGGAAGAGGAGGACGGAAGTTAGCAAGCGTCGTAGTCCCAGAAAAGGTTACTTAGCCGAGAAACGTAGTCCATTGGTTTCATAACCTCGAAGTGGAAGTCGTAGTCAGGGAGATCACTTATAAGCCCCCAACTAAAGGGAATCCTAACTGACCAAACTAGAGGAACGACAGGTTCCCTAAGAGTTCTCAGGCGTGGTGTCAAACTTTCGTAGTCAAGAAACCGTAATTCGACAGGAATACCAGGTTCTTCAATTAAACGGTCAATGTACAATTTTACCTTTGAGAATCTTATTCAGTCTGGTCTTCTTGTGAGAGTATATCTATTGAAGGTATGGAACCTTTGTCCCTGAAGACTTTTTAAGGAGTCAACAGGAGAATCCAAACCCGAAGGGACTATCGAGTCAACCATTTCTTAGACGGACACTACGTCCTCTGGGGCCAAACTAAGGACCCAGTCCTTCTAGGGGACCTCTTGCCTTTCCGATGGGTAAGATCATAAGACCGGACCTCTTAAGGTACCTATCAGGTACCCCGTCATTTCTCAGCTTGTTCTGACTCACTGAAAGTAAAAGTGCAAAGGTGAATCAAAAATTCCCATCCTACCAAAGTCTGATTCCCCCTCTCTCTGGGAGGAAAATGTTGGAAAACCCGTACAACTCATCACCACCTATACCGGTTCATTTGACACTTGAAGAACTAATATACGAGTGACGAAAAGATTTGAAACACTGTCATCGTCTCTGTACCAAATTGATTAAGGTCGGGTGATTTCAAAACGTGACTTTGTAAAACACCCCCTGTCTTCTTACTACGGGACTTTATGAGTGTAGATTGAAGACCTTGGACTTATGCAACAAAGTGTCACTTTCCCTCAATTCCAACGTCCACTCGTAATTCCTACGGTCAGTCGACTGGAAGTCGGTCCCGCTTTTAGGGCCAAGTAAGTCCACCGGAGTGACATTAGTGTCCTCTGAAATCTCACCTTCTCTCTCCCCCTCCCAGTCTAGTCTCGCTGGTCCAGAAACCTCTTCCGTCGGTAACCGGAGATCTTCGACCTTCCCCGCTCCACTATGAAACAGGGACTCGAGGGACTTCCTTACACCGGGACGACTACGGAATTGAGGCAGGTCATTCCGGATAAAATCTGAAGATGGACTTTGACCTTCATTATGTAAGTACACAAAGAATTTTTTAGACTGGTTTGACAACGAGTCAACACTGTTAACAATGACGTCGGGGTCGTTTCCTATGTGTAACCCAATCCCAATCCCAATCCCAATCCTACGTCGCTTGGCTTGAACGTCGCCAAGGACGAGCCTGTGAACCCATAACGACATGAGCCGTGTAAGCCCCTCTGCCAGTCACCCATCCCCCCGCCTCGAGAGGTCCAGTACCCGTGTCGGCACCGAACGTGTGTCGGGAGGGACGGGAGTGACAAAGTTACCGTAACGAAAACACGCAAACCTCACCCTAAGTGGACTACTTAGGAAGTTTTGAAGTACTCAAAACTACGAGTAGATCCGAGGACACAATTAAAAATTTGAGAGGACACTCCTTCGTTTGGTAAGGTCTTATACTTTTCGCCGCAACGAAAAGTGGAAATAAATACGATACTTTCACGGTAAGTGTCGACACCAGTACACCCCCCACCCCCCTTTATTTATCCGCCCTCCGACCCGAACCCTTCGTCACGGAAGGCAGGAACCAGGAAGGAGAAGGAGTCTGTTCGGTACCTACACTACCTAAAACAAGAGGGTATTTGTCACTGTTGTTGAAACAGTTCAAGGAGGTTAGGAAAACTAGAAACTTAACTTTCACGCCCAAATTAAATCCCCTTTTGGTCATAGAATTCAACGCGATAATTGATACAGTTTAATAGGGTTATACTTGTACAATGTATACAAAAATTGATCAACAGAATAAAAGAGTATTGTGACATTCTGAAAAATTAAAAAAAATATTTCAAGAACTCCTAAGAATACAATGGCGTAAAAAAAAAAAAACCGGGTATAGGTAGACGCACCAACGACGACAAGGAAACATACGATACAAAGGAGACTTAATAACTCATTTCCAACCCCCTACGTAAGGGAAATAGCTTAACGAAGAGTATCCGGTTTCATAGAAAACAAACTCAAACACGGCGTCGAATACCTCTGTGGTCCTCTTCCCCAATGTGTCGAGTGCGGGATCGGGTATACGGAGGACCACTAAAACCAACCCTTCCTTCTTCCTGAAATCACGTCTGTTAGAGATCGTAATTTTACACACAGGTTTCAAGGACAAACAGGTATTGGACGGGCCTACGGAGACACTCGTGGACGCACCCGACGACTACATCGGGAGGGGACCGGGAGCCCGACCTTCCTCGTCCTCCTCTCTCTCGAGTCCCTGGTCGAGGGGACGAAGGGGGTACGAGAACAAGTTACAAGAGCTGGAACCCCGTATAATATTTGTAGCGTCTCGAAATTCTATGATTGTGGACCCGACTCGGGTGGCAGACTGAAACTCGGGATCCACTCCGGGCCCTGTCTTCTAAAATTTTGGGGTGTCCACTAAGAGTACACGACACCTCCGGTTCGAGAAGTCGGGGTCGGGACCGACCGGACTTGTTCGGGTGACCGACCTCTTCCACGGTCGCCTCCAACGTCAAAGAAACGAAACGGACCAGTGGTCCCTTCGTCGGAAACGGTTCCCACCACCCCTCTGGGAATTCCCCCGGGAGGTGGGGTAGACACCGAGAGTGACGAAAGGAGAGATCTAGTGCACAGAGGGTGCGCACCTGGACTATTGGACAAAAGGATCTCCAAACGACATCGAAAATACGATCAGGAGTCAGTAATTATTGGAAGAAGACGATCCGACCCGTCTCTATCAGAGGTCAAGGTATTCCAGACGGAAACATTGTCGCGGGACTCCGAGAAGAAATGAAAATGTAGACCTTCTTATTTCCCCTCGGTCGGACTCTCTGATTCGATCTGCCCAACACCAGTTGTCGTACTGCACGTAAAAGGATAGTCTAATCCCCCACCCACCCACCACCACCACCACCATAGAGTCCTGAGGCCTGTGTCACGGTTCGGAACCTAAACTAAGAGAGAGAAAAAAAATTTAAATAAAACCGACACGGCTCAGAAGTGACGACGGACCCGTAAAGAGATCAACGTTGTTTCCACTCTCCCCCGACGAGCGATCAACGTCGCACAACTGAAGAGTGACGCCACCGAAGAGAACAACACCTCGAGTCCAAGGTCCCGTGTACCCGAAGTCATCAACCCCACGTGCCCCAATCGACGGGACGTCAGACACCCTAGAAGGACCGGTCTACCTTGGGTACAGAGGACGTGACCGTCCACCTAAGAAATGGTGACTCGGGGGTCCCTTCGGGACCCTAAACTAAGAATGGATTGTTCAAACAGGAAGTCTCAACAACACTCCTAAATTACTCTACTTCACCTTTCTGGGAGGGAGGGGGCGTCACAGTAGAAAGTCCTCTACGGGTGTCTACAATCGACTTGAACTTGAGGACACCCCACTTCTCCTGTCTTTGTCATTGTATTACACAATGTCCCCCTAGTTACGCAACTCTGATTCTCTTAGGATCTGCTCCACCACAATGTTTACCGAATCCACAAAGAACCACCGACACTCAGTATGGGAATCACAAGGGAAAACAATCCTAACGAATAATCTAAAACAATCTTAAATCAATTAATCTGAAAAAACAATCGAATGTTCTTTCGTGTGTTATCTTGAACGCCTTGATAAGTCTTCGTTTTATCTTTATTCGATGAATCGAATAAAGTCCGAACATGACCGAGCTCCGTCTGTGACGATCTCAACTGAAAATAACAATCCTGAAGGTCATCACCACCAAAAAGAAAGAAAAGAAAAAAAAAAAAAACTTGGAGATAATCTTATTTTATAGTGACAAGGTCCAGACCGGGATGAAGTCGAGGTAGATCCTAGACAGGCCCCTAAAATACCATATGGAGTGATTATTCTCTTCAGTCGTCTCTGAGGATCCAAGTCCATACACTAGTATTTTAATTGTGATCTATTGTGAGTTCCCTTTTTGTCTAGTCCCGGAGACCAGTTCACTAGTATCTAATGGAAGACGGAGGGACGGGGGCACCGGGGTGGGGGGTGGGGACGACGGGGGACGGGGACAAAATTCCACTACTCAATTTCTCACAACGACCCTTTACTCAACTTCAGGATTAAGGGTCATAAACACTGATACTGGAATAAACTTTTATCTGACGGAACTACTAGTTCAAGTTTCTTCCAGTAATCTTATTTGGGATACAGATTAGGACATATAGACTGGAATACCTCTCCCTTTCAATCCTACGTCTCTGTCTGTCCCTGCTGTCATATACTTCTAATTCCATTTCTGACCCACCACGTAGATGGTTTTGTTTCTTATTTACCCTAATAGTCGTTTGGTGGTCTTCGACCCCCTCTCCGTACCTTGTCTGAGAGGGGGTGCCGGAAGTTTTCCTTGGTCAGGACGGGTCCGGAAGTAAAACCTGACGATCGGAGGTCTTGACACTTTGTTTACATAAATTCAGTGGCCAAACACCGTGCAACCATACCGTCGGATCTTTTCATTATGTGGGAAAATGGGAGTGAGACGGAGGACCCTCTTCACTAACGATGCCTAGCCAATCCAAGTTCCTGTGAGTAACTTAACAATCCCACTTCGGACTTTTACAACGATAAATCGGTAGAAACTAGAAGCCTTTCCAGTCACAGTGCACTAGGTTGTGTCTTGTAAGTAAGACACACACACTCTGGGGATTTATTTGGAGTAATCCCACCATACCTCCCAACAGAGAGGGAACGGACCTGACCCTTCCCCGAGGGATGACCCCCATAGGACCGGTGGAAAAAGAAACCGGAAAAGGAACGCTATAACCAACGAGAGATAAGGTATATCTGTCTGTCTGACATGGACCCCTGTCTTTACGTTTCGAACGAAAGGGATTTTTCCAGACTTCAACCTCTGAAAAATCACAAGACTTCCCGGATACTTTTAACATTCTGGACCTTTTTTCCTAGGTTTTAAGTTTATACATTGGAAAAGTTTTACTTGTAGATCACAGATACGTTACACTAGAGATCGATAGTCACGACTCGACCGATGGATCGATGTAATTATACGGTGTTCCTTGCTTTGAATGTAAAATTCTAATACACCTACCTCAGAGATTTTTATTCAGTGGTTTTCAGAATTTGTTTGGACCCGAGACCCCTTTTTACCAGAAACGAGATCAGTGGTAGCAGAATAAGAATGTTGAATAAGGAACGACCATATAAAGAACTGTAAGTTCTATTCTCTACCCTAAAATCCCGTTTTCTCCCATCTTGTTTCGTTAGAAAACAGGACGAAGTAGAGACCAATATTTAAAGGGAACCTTTTTACTATCACAAGACTTATTACCCAATTCTTGTTTTAAGTCCGTAAACACAGGATGGTTATACTAAGAATTGGAGGAATATTTTCATGAGTTAAACTTAACAAGAAGAGATATTTTTAGAGAGTGATTTTATTTTGTCATTAGGGAGTACCGAAAGATTAGTTGGATTATACACCAAATCTTTCCTGAACTTTATTTCAACATGGATTACGAACGTAAATAGAAAGGTCACTTGAGAATTATTTGGAATAATGAATTGGAGAAAAAGGGTTGTTTCTGTCTATCTTTCATTTCTACATTCTTACAATGAAGTAAGTGATACTTGGATACTTTGACTTCCATTTTTAACGTCCCAAGACTTATCTTTACTCAGAAGATTTACCTGCACCCCGAACCGATAGAAAGTTGGAATACCTTATAACTATAAAGTACACTTATGTCCCCGAAGGGACTATCTCGAGTCAACCATTTCTTAGACTAAGGACCCAACCCTTCTAGTGACCTCTTCCCTATTCGATGGGTGGGGTTATGAAGACCCGAAGGGAACACCGAGCCCAATCCAAATCCCACTTATGTCAGACGACGACGACGACGATTCAACGAAGTCAGCACAGGCTGAGACACGCTGGGGTATCTGCCGTCGGGTGGTCCGAGGGGACAGGGACCCTAAAGGTCCATTCTTGTGACCTCACCCCACGGTAACGGAAGAGGATGTCCAGAATATTTACGGAATATTAACCATTTTTCCATTCTAGTCGAACGGAAAGAGATCATCTTGGAGAAGTTGAGAATCGTGTTTCATAATCTCACTTACCCCGAACATACCACCAAGAATACCTTCGTGAGTGTTTCATAACCCAACCAGTTTTTCAACAAACCCAAAAAGTGTTCTACCGTACCTTTTTGGGTTTACTTGAAAAACCAGTTGGGTTTTAAATGTAGGACCCTAGTCCCAAAGAATACTTTTCCGAACATTGAATCCAATTTCCCGATAGTAATAAATTACTGAATAGTGAATACGTCTTTTATGAGAAGTCTATAGAGGATTCACAGTCCGTACTACGACTCGGGGTCCCTATGGGGGAACCGGCTTCGTCAGGGACGATACTCAAATGTCAAGTCACCCTTTTTAATGATTGTTACCATTCTTTAAGATACCACCGTCGTCAAACCCCCATGTTGTCCCTCGTGTCTCTCTGTGAATCTAAACCCCTAGTCTAGTTCTTTCGAAAGACGTCTTTCACTGGTTTTTGAACTCTGGAGTTTTTCTTCCGAAATAGATCTGTTTGACTTATGTAAAGGATCTCTGTCCTTTCGCGTCGAACATTATTCTTCACTTTCATTAAGTTATACTCCATTCCTAGGACGTCCCTTTCCACTCGGACTTCTCCATGTGTTCTCAGCGTAGAACTTCCCGCAACACTCGGTAAACCTCTTCAAAATTGAAATAGGACTCCCCCTGTGTGTAGGTAATTTACTGAATTCCGTCTCTTGCCTTTACTAACCTACTTTCCAGACCGTCGCACCTTTTACCTAATCTTCCCTTGATCGGGTCATACTGTAGTGGCTGAGTTACCTGTACTCAAACTCAGTTGAGGCCCTCAACCACTACCTGTCCCTCCGGACCGCACGACGTCAGGTACCCCAACGTTTCTCAGTCTGTGCTGACTCGCTGACTTGACTTCAGGTCATTTGTCCGACCACAGCTTGTGTTCTACTCTTCGCTGTCGACGCCTCGGTTTCTTTCACCCCCTAATTATTTTGTAATTTTCTCAGCCATCTAGTTTCACTGATCCACACCTACGCTCCTGTCTTTCTTTTTACTTCTGACTCCCGAAAATCGAGACACCCCACCAGGGACGGGGAGTACCTAACACTTGATCTTTTATTGTTCAAAATCCCTCTTTCCTTACAGTTAAAACCTACGTTACTGAACACCTGTCTCGTGTTGGTTCTCCTTGACGAGTCAATTGTCCGTCCTCAGACCTGTTCCTTCCACGATTCCTAAGGAGGTCCTGGTCGTGGAGTCAACAGCCCCTCCTAGAATCCATCTTCTCCCACGACTCAACTCGGAACTTCCTACTTCTCGTCGCTAGTATTATTTCTCCGCCTTCTACGGGGTCTGTCCCCCTCGTAGAATCCCTTTCTCTAGTCTTGTGTTACTCCTCAACGTCTATTGTGTCTCCCCAACTCTACCTCATCTTTCCGTCCTTTATTAGAAAAAAATTATATAAAAACCTACGCCTGGTAAAAATTTCAGAAATGATTTAAACAATGTTACGACGAAGACAAAGTACAAAAGAACCGGGACTCTTTATACCCTAGAATCGAGGGGTTAGGTCATAACTTGGGCGTGGGGGACGTAACCTTCCACTTCAGACTTGAGAACCTGGTCCGTTCAGGGTCCTTTATTAAGAACTACCCGAAAGGTACAGTGTGGACTACGTACTACTTGGTCCTTCTTCGGTTAGTCTAAGATCCGTCCCCTCTCTGGGCCAATATGGACACGAAATGTTTAATCTAACCCGTGATTGTGTTCGTACTTGACCTTTACCCTTATTCGACCTGGTGAGATCTATTATATCGTGATAAGGACAGTTTCCATTTCAGGACTTACCTACGGGTCCGTCTCCCCTACCTCCTTTTTCCTTACTTTAGTCCACTATGGTTTCACTGATTTCTAGGTCGATACCTGAGACCCTCCGTTCCTGTTACCGTTCTTACTACAAGTCCCTAGACTGAACCGGTGAAGTATTCGATCTGTTCTACCCACTACCCTTTTTCATTGATGACTCTTTTCCTCCCGTCTACCTGGAATTGGGAACCCAAAAGTAAGATGACTTGAGTACTTAATAATTTTACGACCCTAAAAACAAGTGATGTTCTTTGTAACTATTGAAGACAGACGTCATTTCTTGAGCGTCACTACAGTATAATAGGAAAAGATAGTTATAATTCCTAGTCCTTAATAAAGTGAGGCTTTTTGATGAAAAGAGGTTCCTCTGTCGTCATGAGTTGTATACCCTTTTTTCTTTTATAATGATATTGAATGGTAAACATCCGTAAAAAGAGAGGGTTTATTAGTGTGTGTTTAGAGACGTTGTTTCAAAAATTACTAAACAGGTTTCGGAGTTCTATAATGATACACCGATGAATAAAAGGTTCAAAGCCAACTTTATTTTTACGAGGTTCAGAAAAGACTTGTAGAAGAGATTTACCAATGGTAATAATGACAACACTATAACCATGATACAGGGTAAGTGAGTATCGGGAAAAATAGACGAAGTCTAATATAAAACAAATGTATAAACAGAGAGTGACATGATATCCCAGGAACCAACCATAGGCACAGTACTTCTCATCACTCCTAAAACTGACAAGGGGACAGACCTAAAGATTGACCTCCGGATTCAGATGAAATACAACAAGACAATATGTACCTTTGGAGGTATGATTGATTCTTCCCTAGACTTCTGAACGGACCACCAGGTCACCAATTGTGAGACGTGAAGGTTACGTCCCCACTCCCAAACTGGGGACCAACCACTTGATTCTAGGGTATACGATGTGTTACATCGGGAGGGATGTGCTTTCTCTCTAGGAGTTACCATTGTACTTGTTCCATTTTGGTACCACAATTGACCCGAAGGGTCCACCGCATCCACCATTTCTTGGGTAGAGACGGTTACGTCCTCTACATTCTCTGAGCCCAAACTAGGGACCCAGCCCTCCTAGGGGACCTCCTCCCGTGCCGTTGGGTGAGGTCATAGGAGCGGATCTCTCAGGATCCCTGTCTCTTCGGACCACCCGACGCCGGGTATCCCAGTGTTGTTCAACCTATCCTGACTTCGCTTAATCGTGTGTTCGTGTACCCCGGTTACTACCTTTTCACCGCCCTTCTAGACACCCACACGTAAACACACGACCCCGGACTCTACCCCGTTTCTCTCTAACGGTTTGTTAGAGGAAAATAAAAAGAAAACCTACTTCCTTTCGAGAAACGAAGATTTCTCCTTTTCTGAATAACTTTCTTCAGGGTGAATTTTGATATAACAAAGACACTGGTATGAGAATTCACCTCTCTAGACTCACTCGGAAAGAGGTCGTCTTCGACCGAATTAACCTAAGGTTGACCCCACTTACTTAAGAATTAGTCTTGTATAAAATAAACGAATTTTACTTATAACAAAATCAATGGGGGACAAACAGTTGTTTCACCAGTAATTGTCGATAGTCACCGACTGGAACTGTCTAAGGTAATGACTTTATTACTTCAGACTACCCAATGATAATAATTGTAAACGATTACCAAAGTGTAAACGACTCGTTCTCTACCCCCACTTTATCTCGACGAATGAGTCCGTCCAACTGGTGGCCCCCTACCGTCCTTCATCACTTTTGGTGTCCCTCGAACTACCTTTTACTTACCGAGGGTCCTTCGTAAAGATGTTTACTTACGTTTAAGTCTATATATGGAAAATTAGTGGTACAACTTTTCCAACTAATGAATTTTAATCTGAGTGGTCTACAAAAACACCATCCGTCTTTACCCTTTGATTCGTCCTCCTTTTTTCTTAAATAGGAAAATTTTCCAGGATCAATAAAGGATTGTCGACCATCCTTTGACTTGGTTCTACTCTTTTACTTCTTTCGTTGGTCCAAGTCTCACTTTACCTCCTCTTTCCGAATCTTCGTTCTTTTTCTCTTATTCTACTTTAGGCTAACTCACAAGCGTAAAAAACTTTGAACCTCGAACCCGAGAGTTTCCTATCCTAAAATAAAAAAAGAAGATTCGTCGAAGGAAGAGAGAACTGTATGAAGATCTGACACTATTTACAGAAGGGAACAGGGGTTTCGGTAATAATTTAAAAGAAATGGAGGTCTGTGTACTGGGTCGTTGTTTATAGGTGTGTCGAGGAAAGTGATTAGGAACCCCGAGGGGACAGTCGAAACCCGGTTCCTCATTTGAACGAGAACATTATGTCAAATCCTCTGTAACCCTTCCTTCCAGAGTTTAAGAAAGGATGAAAGGGATCTAAAAGGGTAGTGTCTAAGTAAAGAAACATAGACAACTCGTAGAGCTAGAAAGACCGTTAGAGATGAATTTTACGTGGGTAAAGACTTTCCTGACTATTGAATCTTGGATAATCGAGAATAGTTGATTGTGAAATAGGGTCTATCTTCCGGATACCCACGACTTCGTCCACCTTACTTAATAAGACCCCTTTAATGACAAAAAGGAAGAGGTTCACGATGAAAAGTCGTCACCTTTTCGGACAATCACGGGAGGATGTTAAGACTTATCTTCCGAGGAAGAGACCAAATTAGACACAACGGTTTTGAAGGACCTAGTGATTACTGGATTACCTTCAGTCAAACAGTACACGGAAATATATCCCGGTTTCTCGGGTTCTATTACTTATGACCTATGCACGTCCCCGTTGAAGGAAATCTTCTTTTGTTATCTAACAGGACGTCAACGACAAGTCAGCGAGTCACTGGGGAATAGACTGTGACACTGGGGTACCTGACGTCGTACGGTTCGAAGGGACAACTAGTGATAGAGGACCTCAAACGAGTTCGAGTACAGGTAACTCAACGACTACGATAAGTTGGTAGAGTAGGAGACAGCGGGGGAAGACTAGAACGGGAGTCAGAATCGTACTCCCAGAAAAGGTTATTCAACTCAAGTCAACGAGTCAGCACAGATTGAGAAACGCTGGGGTACCTGACGTCGTACGGTCCGAAGGGACAGGTAGTGGTTGAGGACCTCGAACGAGTTTGAGTACGGGTAACTCAGTCACTACGGTAGGTCGGTAGAGTAGAAGACAGTGGGGAAAGAGGAAGACGGAATTTAGAAAGGGTCGTAGTCCCGGAAAAGGTTACTCAGTCAAAAAACGTAGTCAACCGGTTTCATAACCTCAAAGTCGAAATCGTAGACAGGAAAGTTACTTATAAGTCTTGACTAAAGGAAATCCTACCTAACCAACCTAGAGGAACGTCAGGTTCCTGAGAGTTCTCAGAAGAGGTTGTGGTGTCAAGTTTTCGTAGTTAAGAAGACGTGAGTCGAAAGGAATGCCAGGTTGAGAGTGTAGGTATGTACTGGTGACCTTTTTGGTATCGAAACTGATCTGTCTGGAAACAACCGTTTCATCATAGAGACGAAAAATTATACGACAGATCCAACCAGTATTAAAAAGAAGGTTCCTCGTTCACAATTAAAGTACCGAAGTCACTGGTAGACGTCACTAAAACCTCAGGGGGGTTTTATTTCAGACAGTGACATCAATCACTGAAGATCGTTTGCTTCGGAAGGATTTTGTTTTGTAGACAACCCAGTCTATTGAGATTCTTGAAGGAGATTAACCACTCTTGAAGTCACCATCTCATGTGATGAAATGTTTTAAACCTCGGTTCTGAGCGTCTTTCTCATCCTTAACTTCACTTCCCACCCACCATAAAGTCGGGACTTCAGTTTCTCGGACAATTAACCCCTTTCTCGTCCGTCTGGGATTCCCTCTGTGTCTTGTTCACCCCACTTCACTCCCACCTCTTTACCCGTCCAGGGGCTCCCGGTTTCCTGTGCAGATTCGTAAATTTGGATTTCTTTCATAAGGTTTCAGTAGGTTCCCCACTACCCTTCGGTAACTTTTCAATAATTTCTAGAAATAAATGTGTTGAGGATAGAGTCTTAAAACTTATTCCGTAGTTTGAACGCCACCAAACTCGCAAGTTCACAAATAGATGTTTAACTGACCCAATTATCCCCGTGTCTAATTACTGATGCATTTTTAAAACTGTGAAAAGACTGGTGAACTAATTGTACTTCCATGAAATACTCTTATTTGATGTCTCATGTACTTATTGTCGACCTTAAAAGGAAGTTCATTTACTACCACACTGGGAAGGAACTCCTACTTAGAATAGTTCATAACTTTGGTCGAAAAATTATTTCGTCATTTCCCACAATTAAAAGGATTCAATATTGTCTTCAACTCTCGTATACTAACAATGTACATTGTAGAAGTTATCGTGTTTTTCCTCCGTTTCTGGATATCATTCCATTGTGTCAGTTCCTTTTAATTCAAGAAACGAACCGATTAATATGATGAAAGACATAAACTTTCGGGATAAAACCTGATACATCTTTTTATGACTATGATGAATATTTTACTGTAAACTAAGTGTTTCTTTTGTTCGATGACCACCTTTATAATTACAAATCTTACGAAGATTCGTGAACCAGTAGAGACACATTTACTGAATTTAGAGATTAAATATGTTGAAGAGTTAAATGAGGAGTTTATTTTATAATTCCTGGAGACTTGACTAAGAGAAACCATATTGGGATAAAATGGTACACGTAAACTTTCATTTGTAAAGAAAATTTTTGAGACATTAAATTCAAGAAATTAATACTGTAAAAGGGCTGTCAGTTCATTCCAGTGTAATACTTACCGATATGTTGAAACTCAGTCATATAACGAACATATCTGTAATTCCCGTTTATGTATAGTCTTAGTTTTCCTATTTAAGAGGAATAATTTTTATTCCTCTTTCTGTAAGGGAAAGGAAGGGAATTTCGTAAAAGAAAACATGTCAACATTTAAGAAAGAGACTGAGACTCGAAATTTAGAAAATGTTTTGGAGAACGTTCAGAATGTTGATCCTTACAAAAATTCCTGGTCCCTCGGTTGGGAAACTTTACGGTAGTTCCCTGTATCCCGGAATTTTACCGTTATCTAATCGGATCACCGATAAAATATCTATTGAGTCTTAATGACCTAAGGTCCGTTTTAAAAGACCTCAACCGGTTTTTAAATCAAGTCCAAAATGACATTTTACATTACTTTTTGAGCTTACTTGAAAAACCACTTGGGTCATTAAACCCCAGTAAATGAGTCTCATATAAATATATGTGTGTGTGTATGGACATGACTACGTCCTCCCCCTCCCCTATTTGGACGTTATACCTTACGACTAGTCGTAAAGAGTGACTGACCTCCTCCGTGCCTGGTCAACTTCGTGTGGACTTTGTACAATCGTCGTTACCCTTGTACACCTACGAGTGTTCCCCATTCGAAAGGGTCCGAAGGAGATCGGTAGAGTACTCTGGAAATACGACAGATGTGAAGTAATAATTCAAGACGATAGACATAGAACGGGTGTACGACCTTGAGGATTCTCCTAAGTAAACACTCTCAAAATATTTAACGAGACATCTAATTTTAAGAGATATTTCACAACTAATGGTGTCCGTCAGGACTGAACCTCTCTAATCTGAAGACTGTCAAGGGTAAAGGTCCCGAGTCGTAGACCCAAGAATTGGGTCCTCCGACCGAGGACATCTCTGTCACCCTAGTCCACTAGGTGAGGGACTAGACAAATGACCACTTCGACTGGTCAGAAAGTCGGAATCGGACCGGAGTGTCAAGAGGAAGAGACGGAGGGAGGAAAAAGACTCCGGAGAGTCGAGAATCTCGATAGGACCTGGACGGATCTCCAGAATCGTATCCTCACTCCGACTCCTTTCTTTCACAACGTATCGTCGTTATTATCAGTACTTGCAGTCTAGTCTTCTGTACGTAGACTGTTCAGGACGGAACAATCACTCATCCCGTACCGTTGGGTGAGGTCATAAGAACGGACCTCTTAAGGTACCTGTCTCTTCAGGCCGTCCGATATCAGGCACCCCAACGTTTCTCGACCTGTTTCTCACTGATTCGTGTCGTGTCATGTCGGAACAATACTTTGGGTCATGAAGCAGAGAAACTCGACCTCTTCTGAGAGCTCTTAGGGAACCTGTCGTTCCTCTAGTTTGGTCAGTTAGGATTTCCTTTAGTTGAGACTTATAAGTAACCTTTCTGACTACGGTTTCGAGATTATGAATCCGGTAGACTACGTTTCTCGACCGAGTAACCTTTTTCTGGGACAACGACCCTTTCTAACTCCCGTCCTCCTCTTCCCCTACTGTCTCCTACTCTACCAACCTACCGTAGTGGCTGAGTTACCTGTACTCAGACTCGTTTGGGACCCTCTATCACTTCCCGTCCCTTCGAACCCCACGACGACAGGAACCCCGGCGTGTCTTAGCCTGTACTGACTCGCTAGCTTGTTGACTTGTGGTTACCCGATCCATGTCACACACCCCAACCTCTAAGTAGTCACTTGATCTGATGTTGGGGATGGGAGTACCTCGTATGTAAGACCCACTTCTATTTTGTATTCATTTACGTAATTTTTCCGTTATTTTAGTCCACCACCCCTCTCTTTCGACCCATTTTACCTATTCTTTCTTACCCTATTGGAGAGACCCCTCTAGTCCCATCTAGACCCCTCTAGTCCTTTGTTCGTAAACTCGTTTCCGAATTCTCCGTTATCTTGTACATGGAGAGAACTCTTCTTGAAAGGTTTACCTCAGATTTGTGTCCTTTTGTCCTTTGATTTTTGATCGAGAACTGGGAACGGACCTTGATTATTGTTACTGTTGTTGATGAGAATTTTACGAATGAGACACGATCCGTACATCATCTGTTTCAATCGATCGTCTATAGAACGTAGATTTGATTGATGTTCGACCAATGTCCACTGGAAGTAGGACCTTTCACTTCCGATGGGTGGTTTAGAATTGTTTACCGGTCAGAGTCCCTTCCCCGGTAAAAGTTAAACTTACACAGAATAAGACGTTAGATGGTGAATACTTAAATGTAGTTGTAATACTACATTGTACTACATATGTTTGCACATATGTCAAATAATATTTTAACACGTCCGTTAAGAGGCATCTTGAAACTCGACGAGAAGGAGGCCTTATAGAATAGTTCCTACAAACTTATCACTTGTCGGAAGCTACTATCTCTATCACATAGGTAGACTTCGTTTCCCTTCCAACGAATGACGAATAGTATTTCCTAAACCCAAACAATGTGCGTCTAAGGAATGAGTGTCACATTACATGACACACACCAACAATGCACCAAGGTGACGGGACACACTTTGTTCCGAGTCCGTTGGTCGAGTTCTTTTACTACTATGAGAGACGGATAATAACGGTCTTTGGAGACCAGGTTTTGAGAGTACGGTAGACGGTCGTAGACACTTTGAGACCGTCCATTTGGACACGGACTATGGAACGTTCCTTTCATCTTAGAATTCTACGTGGGAAATCCGTAGTGTACATTAAAGAGTTACTTAATCACTAAAACCATCTTGTTACCTTATCAATTCCCTTGCATTCTTGACTACTATTTCGAATATGTGTTTAACTCAAAGGATTTCAGATTTAAAATTGAAACAGGACGGACTTCATTTTTTATAGGTCTTTTTCATTCTTTGTTTTTTCTATCAAGTAGTTAACAGAACCGTGACGACGTTTCTCTACCAGTCAAGAATTTGTCAACCAAAGGAATCCGTCGACCCTTAGATCGGTCAGACAATTTAAGTGTTCAAATGTATTAGTCACCTGTAAGACAAAGATATAAGTTTATAGAAAAGAAAGGTAGAGACATTTCAATACCCCTACAGAAAAGGGATTCTTCAGTCTGAAGTCCCTCATGTATTATGAATTTAATAGACTTTCGAGTCGTAAGGACTTACACGTTTCGACGGTCTCGACCCAGTCTCTCCGTACGACTTACCTTAATGACTTCCCAGACACGTCGACCTTTTCCTCAGACTTCTACTTTACCTTCGGTTTTGAGTCTGTCGAACCCTAACTCTAAATTGCAAACATGTTCCAGAAACTCCCACTTCCGTAACGATGCTTGTTACGATAAGTCTTCTACATAAACCTCCTTAACTGATTTTTGTGTATTTCAGTTCACTTTTGTGAACTGACAAGAGTACTGACTTTTGTGCGAAGATGAGCTTAACGTCTGATCGTAAAGGGATTTTATGGTAACCTTAAAAAAGGGAAATTTACTCCTTTAGTGTAGAAATTTCTACACATTAATGATATGAATCAAGAAACTTTCTTAGACGAGTGTCCCTCTTATGGAATTTCTCGGATATAAAACGACCCAAAGATAAAATAGGCAATGTGTCTTAAAAGTTATAAATAGAAGTTCGTGAAGGGATTCCTTCAGATCCTACCGATAAGTAGTAACTTCATAGGTTTTCCTGAATATTTGGTGTAGATCTAAGTGATTGTTGACCTTCCAACGATAAATTTTCCACCTTTTTAATAGTCGATAAATATAACGATGTGTCTTCAAAGTTATGAACAAAATTTTATAGAATTTTTTTCAATAAAAGGACATTAAAGAATTCAGAAATGAAAAATGGGAGTCTATTGATAACCAAATGATAAACTGTCATTATGAACACCATTATTTCAGTGACTTTCCTTACACTTCCTCATTTTTACCTCTGCTCTGATTCTCCTATCACTACTATGGTTTTCGTGTCCGTTGACTTCTTTTTTTGACCTGAAGTAGTTTTAGGGTGCGTAGTTTCTTGTGATAGTTCTTTCATTTCTCTGTTGGGTATCTTACCCTTTTTTATAAACGTTTGACGTAAACTGTTTCCAAATTATTGGTCCCATATATTTTGTGAGGATTTTGAGTTTGCAAGACTAGTTTTGCCTGTTTTCTGAGCTTATCTGTAAAGAAGTTTCTATACGTTTCCAGTCATACACTTTATTGTGAACAGTAATCCCTTTACGGCTAGTTTCGGTGTTACTCTATTGTGAAATGTTGATACTCCTTCCGATAATATTTGTTTTTTATTCGCAACCATTACTACGTCTCTTTGACCTTGGGGCCATGTAATGACCGCCCTTACATTTTACCGTATCAATGATACCTTTTGGTAAACCGTCAGGGAGTTTCTCGATTTGTATTTTAACAGTATACTGGGTCGTTAATGTGAGGCGTCATTTACCATGAGTTTGTCTAGAGACATACGGTTACAAGTAATATCGTAATAAGTGTTTTGGACTTTCTACCTTTGTCGGGTTGAGAGATTGTGTATTTAGTTTGTTTTACATATACATCACTGATAAGTCGATATTTTTTCTTAGTTCAAGACTATGCACGATATTATGTCTACTTTGAACTTTTCTACGATTCACTCTATTCGGTCTGTTTTTTCCTATTTATTTTAGAGTGAATATACTTTATAGATCTTACCTATTTAGTATCTGTTTTATCTAACTTCCCATGGTCCCCGACCTCGTCCTCCCTTACCACTTATTAATGAGTTGCGAGTCCCAGAGACGCCCCTATTCAGATCTTTATTTATTACCATTACCAACATACTCTAATACTCATATTGTGAGGATTTAATATAAAAATTTTACCGTTTAAACAATTGGTATTAAACAAATTTACATGTACGGAAAATAAAAGCTGAAAATTTAAATTGAAGATTTACCCAGTTTCCGAACAAAGTTGACTTTTTCATTTAAATAACCCTGGTTTCCTTCATATAGACTCCACTAAATATCCGTTCACTTTCATTTTCCTGTTTGTCTGATGACATTCCTACCCTATTCTATGTGATATACGGTTTGGTGACAAAACTTACGTGATGAAATAGTCAGTTTTGATCTTTGTCTTAACCCTTTTGCCGACTATCTAAAATTTTGTCGTTGTACTCCCTTATTCAACATCGGTAATTTTAGAATTAAAACTTCGGACATACCTTTTTATTTTTATGTAATTATGTTGTAATACACTTTACAGTCCTACATCATATATCATACACGTTATAATAGAAACGATTTTATGTAAAATACACCCTCAGTTTTGTTTTTCAAGATCCTTATTTTATAAAGATTACGAAAACGAAACAAAAAAAAAACTAATTTCCCTTTCACTTTATATAACCACCCGAGTTATGAAACGTAGAGATCATTAATCTATAGCACGTTTCATTACAACCAAACTTGATCTAGGGGAATAGGACCTCGACATAGTTAATATAAGTTAAAATTAGACTTCTGAATTTACATTTAACCCGGTTTTAATTACTGGTCTCAATTTGGTCACCAATTTTCCATTCCATTGTTACCGTGGGGTGAGGTCATGAGAACGGACCTTTTAGGGTACCTGCCTCCTCTGACCATTCGACGTCAGGTACCCCAGTGATTCTCAGCCTGTGCTGACTCGCTGAAGTGAAAGTGAAAGGTGAAAGTACGTAACCTCTTCCTTTACCGTTGGGTGAGGTCACAAGAACGGACCTCTTAGGGTCTAAGCCCCCTCGGACTACCCGACGGCAGATACCCCATCGTGTCTCAACCTGTACTGACTTCACTGAATCGTCGTCGTCGTCGTTCAATTTAAGGTTAATTCGTAACGAATCCTAGAGTGACTTATGAGAGTAAATTACGGTTCTGAAGTCCCTAGGAAACTGTACTGATTTATCAATCCTTAAGTCATCAGTTTTGAGTAAAATGTTCACTCCCTTATATGTGACGGACATAAGACTGTTTTCAGTTTCAAGCTGTCATCGGGCCCAACGGACTCAGAAGTATGAGAATATAGAACACGACTTGACACGTACTGTGACATAATATTGGTCTCCTCGAGTCACGACCTTCTACATAGAAGTTTTGTAACAAAACAGTGATTCAGTATAGACTGAGAGAACGCTGGGATACCTGACATCGGGTGGTCAAACGAGACAGGTACCCTAAGAGGTCCGTTCTTATGACCTCACCCGAGGGTAAAGGAAGAGGTCCCCTAGAAAGACTGGGTCCCTAGCTTGGGTGTAGAGGACGTAAACGTCCATCCAAGAAATGGTGACTCGGGGGTCCCTTCGGGTAATTTTCCAACAATCTAATGACGATAATTATAATGCGATTCGTTTGGGCAGTAGGAAAGAGAGGAGATTGAAAGGCACATAAAATGTGACACTCTTAATAAAGTTAAATGGTCATTAACCTGAAAAGACGTACGCTCTTCGAATTGCATCTTTTTCGAATTACATCTTTTTCTGGATATTTACGTTGGACTAAGTATAAAGTATAGAACACTCTTTAACCAATTTTAGGGTATTTGATCTGTCCAGGTAAAACTGGACTTTTTGTTTTTCCTTTAGTTAGTGTTTTAGGATAGACGAAAGTACTGATGATAAATGAGTCAAGATGAACTGTCATCTACTTTTCTCTTGGAGAAGACCAGGTAGTCAGGAGAGGACCGGAATAAATTCGAGGACTTAAAGAAGTCAAGTCAAGTCAGCCAGTCAGTACAGGCTGAGAAACGCTGGGGTACTTAGCGTCGTGTGGTCCGGAGGGACAGGTAGTGGTTGAGGGCCTCAAGTGAGTTTGAGTGTAGGTAGCTCAATCACTACGGTAGGTCGGTAGAGTAGGAGACAACAGGGAAAGAGGAGGACGGGGGTTAGGGAGGGTCGTAGTCTCAGAAAAGGTCACTCAGTTGAGACGCGTATTCCACCGGTTTCATGACCTCAAAATCGAAATCGTAGTAAGGAAGGTTTCTTTAGGGTCCCGACTAGAGGAAATCTTACCTGACCAACCAATGACCCAATGATTTATTAGGTATCAGATGAGACGTAAGTTAGTAATACCTTTTTCTTTTCGTTTAATAAGACTTTTATCTTTAAAATCGTAATGAGACAACTATATCAGACACTAAATCAAATAAGTGGTTTTAGGTTGAGATGAAGTTTTGTCTTACAATTATCTGAGAGGTCAATCCGTTTACGTGTTCTCAACGTCTATTGTGGTGGACACAACCACTCCGGTCAGTCTCCAAAGTCACAGAAAGAGACTTAGAACTGTGGATTGAACAAGACTCGTATTAAGACTTCTAACGCATCTTAGGGAACCTCGGTCTTGTTTTCGGAGAAACAAGTCACCGAACGACTGTTAAAATCCATAACTCTAGATTGTCATCTTTTACCTTAATATCTCGGCCTTTCCTAATAGTTTTACATTAAATTAAGATCTGTTTAGGGTCTATTCAGAATACTAAAGTTTTCTTGAGGTCCCTTTAATGAAGTCAACATAGAAGTTAACAAAGGAGCAGTCAAGGCCATTTCAAGCACTACATGTTACTATCGAAATTTCATAGTACCACGAAAAACTCAACACTCTACCAAGGACACTGAAACTGGTTGAACCTTACTTTTGATGAGAATTTAAATCTAAAATTTAGGTTCTATTACATTCTCTAATATTTCTTCGTTCCGGTCGTGTGGACCGAACTCCTTTAGCCTTACCCGAGAACTTGCCAGTCGAAACGGTCGTAGATAGTTCACGGATGATACGATCACTACTTACTTAGTTTCTGTCATACCTGGGACACACACGTTCCAATTTTTGGGTCGTACGGGACGACGTACCCAACTGTCGAGACACATGGTGATAACGTGGTAACCAAGGAACCTTTGTTTACATGTATTTTACGTATACAGACTTTAGAATTTCACGTACACTCCGTGGGGTACTCTTATATGTAATTTTTTAGATAGGGTCAAGATTTGACTATCAAGTCCGCCAAGGAGAAGTCAAGTCAATGAGTCAGTACAGACTGAGAGACGCTGGGGTACCTGGCGTCGTGTGGTCCGGAGGGACAGGTAGTGGTTGAGGACCTCAAATGAGTTTGAGTACGGATAACTCAGCCACTACGGTAGGTTGGTAGAGTAGGAGACAGTAGGAGAAGAGGAGGACGGAAGTTAGAAAGGGTCGTAGTCCCAGAAGAGTTTATTCAGTCGAGAAGCGTAGTCCACCGGTTTCATAACCTCAAAGTCGAAGTTGTAGACAGAAAGGTTACTTATAAGTCCTGACTAAAGGAAATCCTACCTGACCAACCTAGAGGAACGTCAGGTTCCCTGAGGGGTCACAGAAGAGGTTTTGGTGTTAAGTTTTCGTAGTCAAGAAGCCACGAGTCGAAAGAAATATCAGGTTAAGAGTGTAGGTATGTACTGATGACCTTCTTGGTATCGGAACTAATCTGTCTGGAAACAACCGTTTCATTACAGAGACGAAAAATTATACGACAGATCCAACCAGTATTGAAAAGAAGGTTCCTCATTCCGTGATTCCACGGATAATCACCTGTGGTTAGGAACCCGACGAAGAATAATAAATGATTTAGTCTAATAGACCCTCACTGGGACTCTTATACGTGAAAGGATACTGAGATTGAGTTAAGGTAACAACAGAATATCTTTTCGGTAGGAAGTGTATTTACCCAAGAGTAGGTTCCTATTTTACCAAGTAATAAAAGGACAATACCCAGTAATAAAAACACAGAATGTAGAACAAAGTCTTTGTATTGTACCAATACTACCTACGAATCTCTTAGTAAAGTGACACATCAGAGGTAGAAACTCATAAAGTAAGTCAAAAAAAGATTGTCAGAATATTTGCCAAATCGGTTTACCCTTCTTTTGTCCGTCTACTCGTTCAAGACCAATTCTGGTAATTAACTTTTTTCCCACCAGCCACCCTACAAGTAAGACTTACGGTATGGACCTTAGGTCTCAAGAGGTGAGGGACCTCCTGTAGGGGATCCTTGTGACCAGGGTATCACCGAAAGTGAAAATACTCTATATATTTATCAGTTTTTACTTTTGTAGTAATTACTTTGATAAAGAGTTTAATTATTCCGAGAGAGGACTCAAATTTCGTGGTTCAATCTGTTCGCACACTGAAAGTCGAAAACGAACTTCAATCTTGTACTTTCAGAGGACCATATACACAAAGTAAGAATCGAAGACACTGATCGGAACGGTTTAGGCAAAGATACCTTTGCCTGTAATTCGCTTTTATGATCTCTCCGATGATACCTCTACAAGAACATTTAAAAGTACACAATAGGAAACGGTCCACTCCGGGGTATACGTTTTGTCCGAATCCACTTGTACAATTTCTACTGAACGATAGTCCTTTTGTTGTTTCCGAAGATCCTTTGGGACAAAGAGAAGGAGGTAAATAAAAGGATAGGAAAGGAAAAGGGGAGAAAGAGAGGAAAAAAAGAGTTAGTAAGTAAAATAAATAAGTTAGTTGTTCATATCTACTCGAGGATATACTCCAATTTAGGTGTTTGAAAAAAAAGAGGGTAGAATATACCCAGGTTATCTACCGAAATCCTCTGTTTTGGTTGTCCTTATGTTGGAACGGAAATCATGGACCCCTCTGATGGACAATTTGTGTGACTATCTCCCGTCCCAACCCCAAAAACGTATGGTTGGTAGGTTTCGAACTACCGAGTTAAGCGTAGTTTTTGTTACTACGGACTTATCGTACCTCGGTGTTGTCTTACGACCGTCTAAGGATATATTCTTCCACAACGTCTCAACCATCGACCCTTTGTATTATTCGTAGAGAAAAAACAGAAATTCATCTGTGTTGTCTCCATGCACCAAACACCATGTGGTGCCCGTAGATAGATGGTCCCCGAGTCTTCGGTCAGGGATTTTGTCCGTATCTGTGTTATTGGTCACACGGTTTGTCTCTGTTAGTTACCTCTAGTCTAAAGGAGGTCTATCCAAACTTACAGAAAGTTCCTTACTTCGTTTTCAAATTATTCGTTGTCGGGAATGGGTTGTCCATCCGATTAACGACATAATCTCCTTTTTTTTTTCTTGTGGGGACTTATCTGTCTAAAACCAAAGACATAGTTGACCCACCAACGGTTTAAAGATACAGTTTACATCTTTGACCTATCAAAGAAACTTATATTGTGTGTCACCCGTAATTGAACCAGTACAAAATTGGTAACTTCCTGTCGGACATTTGTGTCAGTGGGTAGTTTTGAAATGTTGCCAAGTAGACCCTCAATTTTTCCTTATCCTTATACTCTTTCTTCGGTAAGGTATCTTTTGTCCCTCTACACCCTCTCTTTCATTAAGCAAAACCTTTTACAAAATTTTTCGATTCTGTTGTTGAATAGTATTTCCAAGAATTCCCGTGTGAGATTATCTTTAACTCGTTCTTCAAAGAGAGGTGGAGAGGTGGGGTGGTATCGTTCGTCAGGATTGAGAACTTTAGTCGGAAGTAATTTTTTACTCTTTATACTCCTATCTAATCTTTGATTCAAATCCCCCTGTAAAATCTCACGGTCGTAAGAAGTACGAAGGACTAAGACACCGGTTTTGTTTTCGGTAAGGGGGAGTAATTCGTTCTCTCGTTTTACGTCCCCTGATAGTCTTTCACGGTGGAAGATCTTACTTCAGGTTCTTCCTAATATTATTTTACTACTTTGGGAAGTGGACGTCTTCAGAAGGGTCTTCGTTGAGAGATCTTCTTTCCGAACATTTACAAAGGCTATTTTTGTATATAGGGACAAATAGACTCCCAGGTTCCATGGAGAGAATCGGTCGTGGACATTGTGCTGATTCCGGTCGTTCACGATTAGAATCTCGAGTTGTAATTACATATTACTTCATAAACCTACTGACTCTACTTTATAACTTTCTCCGACTCTCGATTCTTTGGAAGTCGGAAGAAAGTCACGACAGGTCCCCTTTCGACGAGACTAAGTTCTACTGCCCAGACCGAATAAATTTCTGTCTGTTGGGACCTCCGCCCCCCGAAGAGATCACCAGTCACCATCTCTTAGGCGGACGGTCACGTCCTCTGTACCCAAACTAGGGGTCTAGACCTTCTAGGGACCTCTTCCTTCACCGTTGGGTGAAGTCATAAGAACGGACCTCTTAAAGTACCTGTCTCCTCGGACCGTTCGATGTCAGGGGTCCCAGTGTTTTCTCAGCCTGTACTGAATCTCTGATTTCTTTTTGTTGTTAGGGATCTCACCCTTTCCCGTTAAGTAGTCACAAGCAACATTTTTATCGGAAATTTCCAACAGATGTGAGTATCTAGAGTTAGGAAAACAAACAGTTCGTTATAGTACAGAAAGAAGACGCAATAAGAGAAAGACCTCTCAAGACAGAGTAAGAGGTAAAAGGGTTGTAAGGAAGGAAGAAGTTTCAAGTTGAGTTTAAAGATAAAAATATGTTGTAAGAGAGCAGGAGTTTACGACGACTCAAGAAACGTAAAAATAATATTACCGTCAAGACAAAAGACAATGTCAGGAACGAGGTAATCTAATATTCGGGAAATACACGAATATAAAACTAAGTGTTGTTTGTTTGTTTTTCTGAACTTTAACATACGTAGTCCGGGAAACGATCCACGAACATCCAAACAAGTCCGAAGTGATACAGTGAACGTACGAATAGGACGGAGACCGGGTGACACCTGGGAGGGAATGAAGTGTAACGATAAAACATACCGGTAAACTCTCCGAACGGGTCGGTCCTTCCTCTTAGGGTTCGTCCACTTACCCAGGTCCTTCTACCCACATATAATGGCTACATAGTTTATTCAGTCACATAAACTTGACCTGAGTACAATCAGTCGAAGGGGTCTCACCGTATTAAGACCCCATTTCCTTCCTTTTTATACTTGAACCTCTCCACCACAAACCTGACGTCTTACACCTCCGGGGTCCCTACAAGTCGACGCTACTACTCTAAGACGGACTCTGTAGGAACTCCGGGGGCTCTCTACATAATGAATGGAAGAACAATGATAAAATTTTTTCGTCGGTTACTTTTTGATGTGACTCTACGATACAACTAAGACTGTCCTCTCTTGGACCGAAGTTTCCTCCTCTTAACAGGGTGTGAAAGGTTTGTCCGGTGTTTTAGAGTTTGGTTTCAGGTAGTTGACCACCCCCTTTTCTAAGTTGTTGAAAGAATGTCTGGGATAATTAATCCGGAAATATTATTGGTGCCGTACCCTCCATAATTCATCTTTTTATTTTCATCGTCAAATAAACCTATATTCGCAATCCGAAAGTATTTCATACCCCTTTCGTTAGATTTTTGTCCAACTTTTATCCAAAAACTTTAGTTCGTATGTGATTTAAAGAAGTTCCATGGAAGTCAGACTGAGATCTTTAATTAAAAACGCACGTTCGTACCTTTCCGTAATAGATAAGACATTGAACCCGACTTCTAATTCATATATATAAAAGTAAAGAACAAAAGAAACCATTGAGTAGTAGATCGTTCCCTTGTTTGTCTACTAATTTTAAACACGTTTCTATGATGTATTTTTCAACACCTTCTTAGTTTCGTTCCGTTTATGGATTAGGAACCTCTCTTCCCTCTTTACTTTTTCAGAAGGGTCTCCTCCGCCATGGTTGTCGCCTCATCTTTAATCGGTTCACTCGTCCACTCTTCCGCAAACGTCGTCCTCTCCGTTTCTACCTCCACTTTACTGTGCCCTTAAGACCCGTTAAATAACATCGACCTCTTATTTTACACCCCGTTTCATACCATCCTCCACTTTGTCTCCACACCCTCCCTGGTCTGAACGCCCCGAAACACAGAGAGTACATTCCTAGATATTAGATGTCCGTCGTTTCGGTCAGGAAACCCTTGTTCGTTTGGCTTCCCAAAGGTTGTCCTCTCACTAACTCACTTTGGAAATAAAGTGTCCCACTGACACCACTGTTCCACCTCTTACTGTCGGAGGGTTTTTTGGTGTGGTTTGTTTGAGTTTTGGGGCACTCGTCCTGTCTACCGTCCCGACTTACTTTCCTCTTCGTCACCTATATACTTTGCTGATCGTTCAGATCCGGTTCCCTCATCGGTTGACGAATCTATACCTCCTGAAGACCCATACATCATTAGCTCATCTACAATCGGTACAAGACTTGATCTCCAAAGTCCTCCTCCTTGTCGTCTGTCACTCGTGTCGAAAACTAGACCATTGTGACTCCGAGAACACCCTAAAGACCGATCTTCAGGAGTAGTGTATCAACCTACGGGCTCAGACTTCAAGACCCCTCGTGAAACCCGATCTTATATCTAAACAATCAAGGAGTCACAGGACGATTATCCACTTAGATACCTTTTCCTTCCCTGGGTCGTTTCGTTCCTCTTATTTTTTTACTCTTCCACCTCTTATCTAGATCTCTCTTGTGATGATATATGCCTTATTCTCTTTTTCCTCGGACATGTTCGTTGTGTAGTCTCTCCCTCCCCTTCTAAGACTTCTTTCTCTGTCAAAACTTCTCTACAGTTATGTGTGAATTTGGTAAGAAATAGATGTTAGGAAAGTACGTAAATAGATATACATTTATTTTGAACCTAGTTCTATAATAGATTCGAGTGTACAGGTACACAGATATAAGGGAGGTTTTTAAGGTAAATTACTAATTTTTTTCTATTTCGTGTAACTAGTCTTATTTGATATTGCTGGGTGCTTTTATAGTAGAATAATCATAAAGTGTTTACTACCTCCGTAGAGACCTTCTGTCTGTCGGCTACCCTGAACCAAATCTCTCCTCTTCTTCGACTTCTTTCCCGACTTTGTTTCTTTAACGTCGTCTGCAGTTGTCCCAGACCTCCCATGTCGACCTTTACGTTCGTCTCAGCCCTATATGGTCACCCTCCCCTGAACTCAAGACGGACCACAATGAGGGAGGAGAGGACGAATACGAGACGTGACTCGTTAGTGTCACTCCAAGTTCCAGTCGTGTCACGGACACCCACGACCAGACCTCTCCGTCCTCCCCACTTCCTGTTGAAGTAAGATATCAGTCTCGACAAACTGAAAGAGTGTAACTCCTACGTAAGTACACAATGAACTCATACAATAATTTTATCTTTGTCTGAAAGCCTAACCTAACGTTTAATCCACTGGAACTTCTTGTCATGTTTCCTCTCTCCAGTTTCGGCCTACCACGCACTCCCACACCTGCTCTCCACTGCTTCACCTCGTTCACTCGTCTTGGAAATCTGCTTTAACTAAGTCTCTCTCCGTCTACCCCTCTTCAGTCTCGAAGACCACCCTCCCTATCCTACGTCTCTGTTTCACACCTTCTTGAACCGATAAGACCCCTACGGGTAAACCTTTGACTTTTGACTTTCACCTTAATCTTTCACCCTCATTTCCTTAACATGAACTACCGGGGAAGAATCCAACTTTCCCTTATTCTAGCAGACGAGTCTCGTACCATAGGTCCCAAATATTCTGAAATTATCCTTTTTCTAAACTTATGTAGGTGATTTCTATTTGGTTTTCTAACTTTTGTTACTCTCAGGTTCGTCCGTACCTCTGGTGCCCACCCACCACGGGCTAAGTGTCACACACTAAAAGAGGTCGTTGTCATTTCCAACCCACAGGTCCCGACCCCAAAACAGTCCGGTGGCTCCCTTCTTCATGGTCCCGTGTTTCCCACTCTCGCTATTGTTTAACTAGTCTACTAGACAATGGGAAGGACTGAATCACTTCTAAAGGATGGACGACCGGGTTTTCCTTTACTATCTAAACCTCCTTCGTCTACGAAGGTATCGAACGTTTAAGGACTACGTCGGGTTCCCGTCCTCCCCCGTTAGATACCTACGATCAAGAGACGACATTAACGGGTCTTCGATATTTTCAGGGTTAGGACACAGGGGAGGACATTGAGAAGGTGGAATCTTGTTACTACTCGTTTTTCGGTTCTTTAAGTCAGATGTCACTTCCGGGTCAGGTATTTCCTACTTTCGCAAAAAGTAACCTAGTAAAGACTTAAAAGGGGTGGTCAAAGGTCACCAACACCTCTTCCGCACGATGACTTACGACAACATAAGTCGTGTGTCAGGGTACCGATGCCGATCTTAGACGGTACGCATCTCTTCAGTCGACAGTGAGACCGTCCGAGATTTGATGAACCCGGTAATGTAGAGGAGAATAGGTACCTCCCGTCACACGATTTCCTGTTGGTTCCTGTACAGAAGATTCTCGGGTCAGAAAAACGCTACACTGCAAGGTTGCTTAACTAGCCCACTAGACGATAACTAGGACTGAATCACTTCTAAGGATGGACGACTGGGGTTTCCCTTCCTAGTTAAACCTGCTTCATTTACTCTTCATGATCTACTCCACCAGACGACCCCCTCTACAGTAACTTAAGAGCGTGGACACAGACCTTTCCCTTTCCCACGAAGTGAGCCCCCAGTTCTCTTCCTCCACCTGTCACTCCACCGGGACGTCTCCGAAACAAAGTCCCGTCCCTGTCACACCGCCCGAGGAACCGTCGAGAGACCACGACGTCGTGGGATTCCTTTCTACCGTCGAGGAGACCTGACACTCGTAGCGACGAGGACCTGTGGTTGGGTGAGTGGACGTCCGACCCCGTCGCGGGTCTCGAAGAAACACCGAGAGACTACACGATTACGTAACACCGTCTCCACTTTTCTCCCCTCCGCTAGAATGACGTGGGTCCTCTCTTTAGTCTTCTATCTCTTTTGACTCCCTTTCCGTTCAATCTACTTAAGAAGTCGTCAAACAAATATAACCCAACCGGTTTTTCGAGTAAGCCCAGTTGTAGCATACCTTGGACAGCTTACTTGAAGAACCGGTCGGATCACAGAGCCCTCTACGAGTGGATGTTGCACTAGAGATGCGTCACCCTCTCTGTCGTCCATTGGGTTCAGGAAGGACAGGAACAACACACTACTCAGAGACTTTGGGTCAAGGATCCGACTGAGGACCGTCGTTCCCCGAACCCGTATTTGGATATTCCAGACTCCTCTCTTGGGGTTCACCCCAGGGGTCCATGTAGACAAAGACTGGCATCTCGATCCCCACATGGGGTGATTCTTCTCGTTGTCTTGTGGTAGACCAAAACTCGGATAAAATAAGACAACCAAATAAAACATAAAAAGGTTCGGAAAAGGGTGGGGGTCTTCTATACCATACTTTCCTCTCGAACTGTATGTATAAAGTGATAGTAAGGAGAACCTGGATTTATGTGTGCATTAAAAAATTTTGGATTCACGATTTTAAAAACCATCAATGGACATACATGAAAGTGAATTAAGGTTTACCTTAAACTCCGACAAATGTTTGTGTGTGATTTATTCTGGTCTTCATATGTCTATACGGTCGTTTTTCCAGATCTTTTAACTAAATGTTTTAACATACGTCGAGATTATTTTAAAAGAAAAAACCTTGATCTTTAGTTGATCTTCAACTAAAGATTATTTTTGAGTCTGAGTTTTTTCGTTCATTTTTTAAATCGATCCTTTTGAGACTTTTTCTCGTTACTCCCTTATAATCAAAATTCTCTATTATTTCCGGTATAAAGTAGAGTTGTTTTCATACGACATTCACTTACTTGTCTCACCAGTTGTCTTGTATTTCAAGTCTTTATTTGGGTTTATATGTATAAACTCTTGACTCATATACTATTTCCGCCGTATAGTTTCCCGTTTATTCACCATGTCATTCATCGACCATATTTTTCGTCACATCTTTATTATTTTAATTCGGTGTCCAATTTAAGATTTACCTAGTTTCTGAATTCACATATTTTGTTTCGGTGTCTTTATTACCTTCTGTTATCCCTTATTAAGGAGAATATTGAAACATCACCCTTTTCGTTAAAATCATTGTGAAGTTTTAAGTCTTCGGTATTTCCTCTTTTCTTGTAGATATTTATTTTAGTATATATATTCATACACTCCCTTTTTCTGGTGGTATTCATTACCGTTCACTGTTGGATAACCCTTATATATTTGACACTTTTGTACTTGTTTGTCGATTAAGAGAATAAAACACAATCCTTTTCAGGTTCTTGGAATGTCTTTCCTCAAGTTTCCTACAACATTCGAAAATTGTACTCTGTTTACGACATAAATAACAATCTCGTTGGAGTGTTACATCCATGACAATAACAGTAAATGAGTGCTCCTTGGTTTCCACGTCTCTCCGACTCATTGAACGGGTTCCAATGTGCCGAATGTCCCCTGGGTAAGTCTATCACCCGAGGTCTGAAAAACGAGTATTGGTGGTTCAAGATGTCGGTTTTGATGTCCGTCGGTTGATGTCGTTTGAATTATATTTAAACGAGTTTTGTATTTTTCTACGAGTTTATGATAGATTAGTCTATTTATGTTTAATTTCGACATTACTCTACATCGCAAAAGTAACAGGGAGTTTCGACGAAGTAAGTAGATGCAACAGATCCTTCCCTTCAAACCGGACGGACTTCCGTACTCCAACCTAGGTTACTGGATTTGTAAATCAGATCCTAGGACACACACCACAGCCAAACACTTCCGTTTCCTGACTTATTTAACTGTGTCGAACAGAGAAGATAATGTTTTCATTATCACGTATTTTATGTTCCAGTACGAATCGGAACTCCCTCCTTTTTTTTAGAATAAATGTGAGTGCTATGAAGTTTTAATGAGTACTCGACGTTTATGTTAAGATTTTACTTTATTCGTGTTCCCTTTTTTAATTCAACCACAGAACCGAACGAACCGTCCTATACTGTTGCACTTTTTTCAGTAAAAGTGTAAAAGATAGACTGTATATGAAAATGGACGATTTCTGTCAGTCCCTTATTTGTCGTAGATAAAAGAAAAGAGTATGTCGTAATCGTTCCGTTAGTACTACTCCTTCTCCAAACGAGTAAAATATATAACATCAACTTCAGTACCAAGGGAGACTAGTTCCCTTAACACAAATATTTCCGTTTTACTTTAAGTCTCTTCGAGTCCTAGTAAGAATTAGATTACGAAGTTAGAACTGACAGTAGTGAAGAAATGAGTCTCTTTGAGTGTGTATCTTTTACCTTAGTTAAACATTAATACAAGTAACAAGGAGTCTCAATCTATCTCCGGAACCGTTTTCATTTGACTGGTTCGACCAGTGACATTCCTCGACCCCTCTTCGTCGGTTAGAGTCTCTATGGATCTCGTTCTCTTGGACTCAGTAGAGACTACACCAATGGTTCGAACGGTAGACAATCTAGGAACGTTTTGAAACTCCCAGTCGTATCCTTTACCGTTGGATAAGGTCATAAGAACGGACTCTTTCCTTTCCCTACCGTTGGATAAGACCGTAAGAACGGATCCTTTAGGGTACCTGTCTCCTCGGACCGTCCGATGTCAGGTACCCCAACGTTTCCCAGCCTGTGCTGAATCGTTGATTTGTGGTGACGGTGGAGAGTGTCTCGGGAGAGAGGATACTCCGTCCACATTGCCAAAGTAAGCACCTGGATATCTAGTCACCAGGGGTTGGGAAAACCGTGGTCCCCAGTCAAAACACTTTCGGTCAAAAAGGTACCTAAACCCCTCCCTACCAAACCCCTACTAGTTCGTGTAGTGTAAATGACACGTAAAATAAAGATAATAATAATGTAGTCGAGGTGGAGTCTTATAGTCCGTAATCTAGGACCTCCAACCCCTGGGGACTAGATTTTGTGAAATAATAGTATAAACACGCTTTTTAACATGTCTTTATACACTCCCTTTTATATTATTAGGACGGTAAGAAGGATTAAAATGGAAGAACTGTTCACACTTCAGGAAATTATCAAAGAGTCACGATAATTACTATACATTTGTAGAGGTACATGACAAGGATAATCATTGTCAATGACAATGAATGGTCTTACCCAGGTCTGGTACGTACATTGGACGAAAGACGTGAATTGAAGTGTCTGTAAGGAGATCAACTTAGAGGTATTGGGGTTGAGTTCTAAAAATTCTCGACGTCTTATAAGGTATTAAATTTTATTATATAAGTTGGTACTGGATCGAAAAGACGATAAGGGAGTTTAATAGTATCTAAGGATGTACATGAAAACAAAAGGACATCTTGTCTAGGGGAGCTCACTCCGACCATCCGGTTTAAAATTATCGAAAACGATCCGACAAGTTCTTGTTTGTTGAGTATAAGTGTGTTTGACGTATACCCATGTGTCCCGTGGCATAGGTCTTGACGTCACAAAAGTGAGTAAAATTAAAACGGTCAGTTTACCCATTTTTCGCTATAACGTAATAACAAAATTTGATATAAAGGTATTGACAATTTTTCCGACTCACAAAAAGTACTCGAAACAGGTAAAATTGAATCCAAAGACACTTAACGGACAAGCATATCAAATAAAAATGGGACAAGTTAACGAACAGAAAAGTAAAAAAAAAAAATTAGTTTTACACCCACGAGAAACCAGACAATAGGTCTGTAACTTTCAAACGAAAACTGAAACAACTACCACTAAAATCGGTATATGTTACATGATAAAGAGTACATAACTCGATACAGAGATAACTAGAAATACCAAAGAAGTAAAAACTGAACGAATTTTTCCTAGATAACACGGTAATCGAAGTACAGTGACATAGCGTTTTTGGTGGTGTTATAACATTTCATTAATCGGAGGTTAATTTTATTTATTCATTTTATTGTCTTCTTAGATACTAACCCTGAGTCCTACATACTCCTTTACTTTGTTAAATCACCCCAATGATAAATAAAATGGATATAATTATCATTATCTTTACAGTCATATTACTAACAAACCCTATTCTGATGTCCACCATGATCACCATTTCTTAGACGGACGGCTACGTTCTCTGTCTACGTTCTTTACGTCCAAGCTAGGGACCCAACCCTTCTAGGGGACCTTCTCCTTTACCGTTGGGTGAGGTCGTCAGAACGGACCTTTTAAGGTGTCCGTCTCCTCGGACCACCCGATGATAGACACCCCGACGTTTCTCAACCTGTGCTGAGTCGAAAATATTAGTTTTTTCCTTACCTTTTCGGTTCTTCTTTAAGTTTGATTGACCCTACCCCACTTTCTTTGTTTTGTAACACGTTCAGTCGTTTGTATACTTTACTCCTTCTTTTCATTGATAATGTTTCTTTCCGTGTACTACTTACATTTTAGTCTCCTTATTTTGGTTGATACAGTCAACAGTGTCATGTACATCCGTCTGACTTAAAGTAATAGTTTTCCGTCTCATAGTCTAAAATAAAATTTTTCAGGTAGACATTCATTAGCCACTTTTATTCATATAATTTGTTTTCTTGTTTCTATAATTTTTACTTCCCCACTCTTTTCTATATAACCTTTCTGAGCTTGTTCTTCCTCCATGTCGTATAATCACAGTTTATTTCGTTTTAAGTTCCGGAGTTAGAAACAGAACCCACCCCAACCCGCCAGTTTTTAACCCTCAATTCCGACAGTTTCATCGGTCCTAAAGTCCCCAATACTAGACCTCACTTTCCTTCTCTTTTTTTCACTTACATTACCATACTCGGAGGAAAGGGAAATTCCGTAAATGGTTGAACAATCTTCCTGTCTAACTCTCCATTTCTGTATATGTGTGATGAGCTATATGTTGTCTGTTGGTTATTCCTGGATAACGATATCATGTCCTTGAGATAAGTATGGGACATTGCCGGATATACCCTTTTCTTAGAGGTTCTCACCTATATACATATTGGTAAAGTGAAACGACATGTCGTCTTTGATTGTGTTATAACATTCAGTGAATATGAGGTCATTTTTTGCTTTCCCGATCGTCGTCGGAATACCACGGTTCCTCTGTTTTTGATCTCAACTCTCGAGAACTTTTACCTCTGACTTCAGTACAAGTAGACTCCAGCTCTTCCTTATACAGGATCCATATTCCCATTTTACTTTTATCTGGTCACGAGTGTTTTTGAGTAGGATTTGGACCGACCTAAATCCTCTGGATTGACGATTTCGACCTCTTCCGTTACCGTGGGGTGAGGTCATGAGAGCGGACCTTTTAGGGTACCTGCCTCCTCGGACCACCCGACGTCAGGTGCCCCAGCGATTCTCAGTCTGTGCTGACTCGCTGAAGTGAAAGTACGTGACCTCTTCCTTACCGTTCGGAGAGGTCACAAGAACGAACCTCTTAGGGTCCCTGCCCCCTCGGACCACCCGACGGCAGATACCCCAGCGTGTCTCAGCCTGTGCTGACTTCGCTGAATCGTCGTCGTCGTCGTTGACGATTTCAATTACCTGGGGAGAGACTTCTTACTGTAGTTGTGTTATAGGTGTATAAAAAAAAAAGGTCACAGATATAAATTATTTTAATGGTCCGAATCGTCGACTGTCTTGGATTATCTTTTTCTGAGATCTTTTATCTTTAAGGGTCCAATGAGTCTATGGACACTAATTATGAATTCTTTTGTCTACTTTTGTGTCAATAAGGTCTCACGCACGCACGCACGCACGCACGACAGTACAGGCTGAGAAACGCTGGCGTACCCGACATCGGGTGGTCCGCGGAGACAGGTACCCCAAGAGGTCCGTTCTTATAACCTCACCCAACGGTAAAGGAAGAGGTCCCCTAGAAGGACTAGGTCCCTAACTCAGAGGACGTAACCGCCCGTCCACCCCAAAAAAACAAAAAACAAATTGGTGATCGCGGTGGATGTATGAGCTTAGATGTTTTTCCTTAGTTCACCCTTAAGATTTTTGTGTACGATCATGGCTTAATTCTTATGTTGTATCCGAATTGTCGGTTAATCTTTATCGACCACTCCCCTAATTGTTGGGTCCTCTTCTGTTCAGTCATTTTACTAGGTGTGATTTCATTCTTAACTTTTCACTTTTTACATCTTTTCGCAAATTCTCAGTACACACGCACGAGTCAATACAGGTTGAGAAACGCCGGGGTACCTAACATCGGGCGGTCCGAGAAGACGGGTCCCTTAAAAGGTCCATTCTTATGACCTCACCCAACGGTAAAGGAGGAGACCCCCTAGAAGGGTTGAGTCTCTAGATTGGGTGCACAGAACACAGAGGACATAACGTCCTGAGAAATGGTGACTCGGTGGACCTTTCGGGGAACTCTTAGTATTTGTACTCATTTTCAAGATAGTATGCTCTTTAACCTGATTCTTTAATCACCTCCTGTCCTCTCTCTTACCTCGTCTTCGTTATAAACTTTTCTATTACTGGTTCTAAAGAGGGTTTGACTGTTTTCCGTAACTCGATGTTTAAATTCTTAGTCACATTTGTGGTGTATCCTATTCCCGAAGGGACCACCGGGTCTCCGATTTCGTAGACGGACCTTACGTCCTCTTGCCCCAAGCTAGGGACCTAGCCCTTCTAGGGGACCTCTTCCTTTACCGTTGGGTGAGGTCATGAGAACGAACCTCTTAGGGTACGTCCCTCCTCGGACCATCCGATGTCAGGTACGCCAGCGTTTTTCAGCCTGTGTTGACTCGCTGAAGTGAGTGAGTGAGTCCTATTCTCGTTTTGATTGGGTGTGACTTCATGTAGTATCATTTTAACAATTTTATCCCTACCACACAACGCCCCCATCCACGACANCTTGTCCACATGTGCGCACCACCTATGTACAACTACATTAGTTTCTTTATTTTTTTTCTTTTTTTTTCCATTTTTTAGGATATCGACCTTTCCCACCATTCTCCACCATCTAATATTTGTTCAGACTGTCGTTTCAAGAACGATTCTTTGTCATATTTGATCTTGAAATCTTGTAGTAGGTATTGAACGAAATTTTTAAATTGAGGGTTTAAACTTAAGATATGACTTGTTTTTATACGAATTTTACTTCCACTTTTTTTTACAAACAATATTTTTGTTATTTCGACTTTATTTGGATACACTATAAGACTATCTTTAAGAAGTCCTTAATCCTGATATTTGGGTCCGTCTTAGTGTCTTCACTGTATTCGCTATTTATCGTTATCTTTCCCAGTTATACACTTTTTGTTTATGATTCACTTGTCTTGTAAATACTACTGAATGTCCAAAATTTTTCTATTTATCTTTAATCGTTTTTGTTATGTTTCCTACCCCATTTGACTGAATTTATACGATTCCAAAAACTTAGTAAATCCTTCACTATTTCATTAACATAATCGGAGAAAATCCCCTTTTTTACTTACAATATTAGTGATTTTCCTAAATCTTCTGACTCTATTGTCAAGATATTTCCCCATATTACTTAACTGTTAAGAACTAATCACGTTTTCTTCCGTTTTTACCTTTCGTAGACCTTGTATCCTTTTTACCCTTTATTTTTCTTTTCCACCATTTAAATTTAGGTTTATGTACACCCAATGTAATTTATGTTTATCATGTTAATTTTCTGTCTGACTTATTTTCTTTTTGAAGTATACGAAGAATGTTCGTTACATGAATTATAAATGTACTTCAGTTTTTCCTCAAACCGTCATTGTCCTACCTTATCTTATATAGATCTTTTATTCTGGGATCTTATTTTGGACCGTATCAATATGATCAAAGTCTACTTCGTCTGAAATTTTGTTTTAGTAACGTAAATTACTATTACTTAGTTATGTTTTCTTTTTGAAACGTAAGTCGATCATTGGGTTTTGTTCCATCTTTTACATCTATTTTTACAATTTCTCCAAACACTATATCAATTTCTATAGTAAAATTTTCGGTGGTCCTACTCTTTCTAAATATTAATTTAAGATATATTGGAAATTTCGTGTAAGGATGAATTTATAAAGTTCTAGAATTCCCTTTTTTTAGAGGGTTTAAATTATTTCGGTGGTTTTCTTTGGAATATTGTTTGGTTGATTAGTTTAATATGTTTAGGTTGAAGTAAATACTTGTATAAGATCCGTTCGTTCTCGTCAAACTATAAGTTTAGACTTTCTTTTGATTTATGTAGTTATTTAACTTACTTCCCCTTTTTGACTATAGTCATCTACGACTTTTCCGAAATTATTAACCATCTTCTTTCGTGTAATCTGGTATGTGTTTTAAAGGTCGGATTCCTAAATTTACACGTTGTTGTTTTTAGTTACCTTTACCTTTGTAATTTTTTATTAAGTCCTCTTATAAATACGATGTAATTTTAAGGTACGTGTCTCCTCGGGTCACCCGATATCAGGTACCCCAGCGTTTCTCTGTCTGTGTTAATCATACACGTGTGGAAGTGATCTTGACTGAGAAAAAAATTTGGAAATGGTTGAGGAGTCGGTAGGAGAGTGTCTTAAGACCATGTCTCGGATCCATTGGAGTCCCAAAGAACATAGACGGAAGAGACTGGTGTACCAGTCCCTGGTGTTTTGTGCGTAGGTTCCTGTATCATCGATACGTTATTTTCAAACCGGTTTACCTACCTACCTACTACCGAGGACTGACAGAGGAACTGTTGAGTAAGGTCGGACGGACTGAGGACCCCACTACCGACCTTCCTCGTCCTTCGTCTAACACGTCATGATTCTCACCCGTCATGATTCTCACAACCGAAAGTTTGTCTTAACGGGACCCCACTGAGGACCAATACTCGATACAGTAGGGCACGTTGAAGAAAGAGACGTTAAATAGGGGGCATTCCACGAAACTTGTGATGACACAGAGACCAACGACACGATTTCTTTGTCGGCAATATGATGATCCCGAAGGGTCCACCGAGTACCATTTCTTAGGTGGACGGTCACGTCCTCTACGTTCTCTGTGTCGAAACTAAGAACCAATTCCTTCTCGGGGACCTCATCCTTTACCGTTGGGCGAGGGCATAAGAACGGACCCTTTAGGGTGTCCGTCCCCTCGGACCACCCGGTATTCGGGTATCCCAGCGTTTCTCAACCTGTACTAACTCACTGACTCATGTGTGTGTGGGTGTGTGTGTGGCCACTTTAGTCATCGAGGGGTCTCGAAAATGTACGTCGACCCTAACTCATGCTCGTTAGGACGTAAGAGAACTAGGATCATCCTACTCAAGTTCCAACGTGTCCGGGTCTTTGACGTTCGTATAAAACCCTCGTCGTAGACAAAAGAGTCCTTTCTTAAATGGTTCAAGTCGTCCCTGTCGTCCCTGTCGTCCGAAACCACGACCTTCGAATCTCGGGATCGGGACTGGGTCAACCTCTCCGCTGGGTCATTCGGTGTGGGAAAGAGGCGGGACAAAGGAGTCAGGAAGTCTATTTATGTTTTATTCCAGAGGGTGAGACAGACGAAGTCTGACATAACACTTCAAATTTTACCTTTTGTCGATCCTGAAGTTTTTTACGACTCTAGTGTGCCCACGTCAAACAATCACAAGGGTAGTACACACAACGAGTCCGTACAGGCTGAACAACACTGAGGTACCTGACATCGGGTGGTCCGAGGAGACAGGTACCCTAAAGGGTCCGTTCTTCTGACCTTAGCCGACGGTCCGGGAGGAGGTCCCCTAGACGGGTTGGGTCCCTAGTTTGGGCCCAGAGGACTCAGAGGAAGTGACGTCCGTCTAAGGAATGACAGACTTGGTGGTCCCCACTAGGGAATTCAATTAATTTATTCAAGGATAGTGTTAACTCGTGTTAGAAACGATAAGTGATCGAAACCGGTCAAATGAAAAACTTGGGTAAAGGAATAGGTATCTTGCCTCAATGGATGAGACGTCTACTACATAAATTGTCGTTCCGTTTTGGTATCCCGGACTTTTTGTGTTCGATAGGACAATAACACGAACGATAGGGACACCATTTCTTAGGCGGACGGTTACATCCTCTGTGTCCTCTGAGCCTAAACTAGGGACCTAACCCTGCTAGCGGACCTCTTCCTTTACTGTTGGTGAGGTCATAAGAACAGACCCTTTACAGAACTCGGACCGCCCGATATCAGTACCCTGGTGTTTCTCGACCTGTACTGACTCACTGAGTTGTTATTAAGTAAACATAAAAAATAGTGATGTTTTGACACTCATCTGAGGGCGCTCAGGAACTACCGTTCGGACGGTTGTTTAGGGTATCAAAGAGGACACTCGTCTGTGGCCGTCGGTGCACCGGGACCACCCTAACCCCAAAGGTGAACCGTTGAAATTTTGAATTTTTTTTCTGAGGGTCCCTTAGAAACCAATACTTGGTTCGGCCGACTCCACTGCCCACGTTAAGTGAATCGACGGCCCCTCGACAGAGACCGAAGGTGATGGACCCTAAAAGACTGTTAATCCGCAGACTGTCTTTTAGTCATGACCACTGTCCACTTCCACATATTAGTCGGATTCACTTCGCCCAACTTTAGGAGACCGTACAACATAGTATTGTCCTACTCCTTCGAATGTCTCCACGACCCAAGAGAAACTGATTCAGGGCGGTGGTAGGCAGCAGGAATGGAGAGAGAGACTCAATACCACGGACCGTGGAAAGAGATGGGGGTCTGTGACAGGTAAGAGGTCATAACCCGAGACAAAAGAATGTAACTGGTGTTTCAGGTCACTAATATTTGTAACTCCAGAGACCCTTTGAGTTCTAAATCTTTAAGTCCGTGAACTTAAAGCACTTAAACTTTCACATTCTACCCTTTTCACAAACTTCTGCCGATATCGTGTCAACAAAGGGACCACTGAGTCACCATTTCTTAGGCGGACGTTACACCCTCTACATCCAAGTTATGGACCCGACCCTTCTAGAGGAACCTCTTCTTTTGTCGTTTGGTGAGGTAATAGGAACGGACCCTTTAGTGTACCTGTCTTCCAGGACTGTCCGATGTCAGGTACCCCAACGTTTTCTCGACCTGTGCTGAATCACGACTTGTGTGTGTATCTTGTCAATAAGACAAAACTCAGACAACCACATGTACATATAAGAATGAACACGTTTTCATTCTTATGTTTAAATACAACAGACGAACACTGTAATTGTCTAAAAAGAAAGGATTTGGTTTCGACTCTTAATGATACGATATTGTATAGAACGTCGTTTGTCTTGTTAATTAACTCCTACAGTCCCAAGTCACGTTTTTGTTTGTTTTGGGGTGTTGTCTTCAGATGAATCTTGCGTACTTGACAGTAAACTTCACTCTCAGACTTTATGACAAGGTGAATGGGTGACTATAGCAGGTTTGTCGTTAATAAAAGTCTTTGCGGAATCAAGACCTCAACTTGGCCGACACTACCTACCCCAAGACTTACCGTTGTATCGCCAGGTCCCTTTACCGTGTCTCTACGTACTACCTCCGGCACCTCTTCTCGTGTAGGTCCATTTAGGTTTGTCGCGTGTCGAACGACCCGTCTCCGGTGGCCATGGGACCCTACGTCTTCCAATCGTAATCGCTCACTGGAACTCGAAGAGACCGCGTACTTTAAATGGGACGAACTTATCAAAAGTAGGACCCTCTTCCGTACCAATTGTCGTTTCCCGTTGTACTCTATAAAAGTCATGAAGTCTCGTCGGACTACAGTTAGTTGACATGACTTCATCTCATTCTGACGGGACCAACTTGCTTTCTAAACTTTTGAATATCGACCTTAGTACGACCACACAACATTTGAGTCCGACACAGAGAAGTCCCAAAGAGAACAAGACAGAGGAGATGGATTGTTATAGATGAAGAGAAAAACAAAAATTGCTAAATCCAACCCTTAACACTATGTGAGACCCAAGGAGATAGTTTCTTGGGACCCCTTAAGGTACCTGTCCCCTCGGACCAGTTTCTTAGGATAATCGATGAATGAATAACTGAATGAAAAAAAGTCTGAGATCCAAAGGACTCCAATCTGGTAGAGAATCGGTAATAATGTTAACGAGTCAGAACGCGTCACTGCCGTAAATCGTCAGACGGTTTTTACGATAACCACACTTACTTCTTTACAAATTTTTAGGTCTGACCCGTACACACGTACGATTCAAAGAAGTCAGTACAGGCCGAGACACTCTGGGGCACCTGATATCGGGTGGTCCGGGGAGAGAGGGACCCTAAGAGGTCCGTTCTTATGACCTTACCCAACGGTACGGGAAGAGGTGTCTGACCCATATACGGAAGTACTTTTACTTCGAAATTAAACCCCTAATTTAAGTTTGACCTCCCTGTCCTCCACCCCGTCCTCCCTACTTCTATCACCACTTCTTTTCCTACCATAAGAAGACTCTTGACAAAGTCCCTTTACTACGAATTTGAACTTCCTCGGAGTCTTAGAGGCTCCACCAAAGAATTTTACTCGGTGACCTCGGGCGGAGGTCCACAAGACTAAGATACGTACACGTGACCTCGTCCTTCTTATCGTAAAGATTGTTAAAGGGTCGACCATGTCTACGATGGGCAGGTCCTTGGTGTGAACCCGTTGGTGACGGACCCCGTCACCAAGAGTGGGTCCCCACGTGTAATCTTAGTCAACTTGTCGAAAAGACCCACAGGACTATAGGTCCTCCCACCCACCTTCAACCTGGAGTTGTAATTTAACTGAATTTCGATGGTGTTCCTAGGTGACACTCTACGTCCCGTCCTTCAGTGGACGATATAATTTTTCTATCCCATACAGACTCCCTGTGTGTCAGAGGACATAGACAAAATCTCCCTCTAGTTTGCCAATATCCTTGGAAGTAATCAAAACTACTGTTAGATTCGGCACCACAATCTAGACATGTGTACAATTCTTCCTTTTAATACTTTTGGTAGAAAGGGGTGCGAGACCTGGGTGTTTCGACTTGTTTCAGAGATAAGTGTTTGGCAGAGATGGTTCTGCGGTGGTGACTACAAATCTTTTCAATTTCACGTCCTCTGTTCAGACTGAACCGCGGAAAATACGATATACGTCTCTCGAACTCGAGGTTCCTCTCGGGTCACGGACCCTCCTTCGGTGGGCGACGGACCAGCCTTGACTACGACTGGCACCCTCCTCAAAAGAGACGTTCCTCCGTCGCCGCCTGGCATCAGACCCAAAGGCACCACCCCTATTCCTCCCCCGTAAAGACACCTCAGGACCCCTGGTCGGTTTCCTCTCCGCGCAGAGAGAGCCCTTAGTTGACGCGTGTCTCGGAGCCGGTGGTCCCCCGTGGTAACGTGGGGCTCGGCCGCCACGGGTCGACCTGAGCTGAACGATTGGACCGACTGTAGACGGTCGGGGTGAGCGGCGAGACCCCATGGATGGCGAGGGGCGGAGGGTGACGCCGAACCCAAGGGTCTACCCGGGAGACCCTCGGTAGAGGGTGAGGACCTCAAACGGAAGGTGCACCGTCCCAAAATCCTTCGCCCCTGGAGAGGGCCTACAGACCCTTTACTGTTCGCTTAAATTAGTCTAGTAGGACCACACTGTAAAACTCAGCAGTTCGCCCCCGACCGGAACGTTCCTCGCGACACCTGGGACACGTTTGGACTGCGGGTGCGAGGGAACGAGTGGAGGAAGGAGGAGGTATGAGGAACCCCTACCTAACTATGTGTATAAAATCGAGAATTCTGTATCGGTCTTTTTAGGGAAGATTTTTACGGGTATTTGACAAAGATCGAGATCCACTGCCCGACCACACGGACACAGTCGCCAGAGTTATAAGAGGGGAGGAGAAGGTGAAAATTTGCCTCTTTAGACCGAAATAATGAGCATTAAACCTTTCTTATAGTGTAAGACGAAGGGCGACTTCAGGAGGGTCACAAACGACTGAACGACTCTCCAAACTGAGAAAGTTTGAGGTGACTCTTCTTCGTTCTATTTAGAGAAGGGTACACAAAGGGTGGGAGGAGGTTTGTTAAGCCCTCCTCAAATACGTATACGTAAAAATTTCTCGACTCCCCATCTTAAGTTTCCGTGTGGAGGTTTAATTACGACGAAGTCCGTCCCTTGTTAATTTTGACCATATTCAGTAAATAAGATTACCTCTGCGACGTATAAAATTGTAATTTGGGTGACGTGGTGATTACAAGAGAGACATTTATAAGGTTCCCTTGACCCTTCCAAAATGGAGAGGTAATCTTCACGACTTTCGTCACACTGGTTCTAGTTTGACCGGACAGAGCTTCCGACCCTATAAACCAACCCTTATATTTCCGAACTTTTGGTTCACCTAAGTCTATACTGTCTACGAAAACGAAATCCTGACAGAACCCTGGAAATATTAAGATGTATTTTACATGCACGAAAATTCGTGTTACGAAAGAGAGGGACACATTTGACATATACAAAGTTTCGTGTTTTGAGAGGTTACTAGTGTCGTATGTCAAACAGACTAGAAAATGTTACACTAGAGTAAAATTTTAAATTCATCATATTGTACCATCGGGGAGGAGGTATTTGTTTCGGAATGCGAATCAACCAGGGGACTCGGGCCTGAGTAGACGATTACTGTACGTGCGCAAAACAATGGGTACACCCATGTCGATCCTTCGATTACGGTGAGTGGTATCTCCTACCAATTGTACCTGTGCCCGTACTGGTCCTTTGGGTCGTCGTATAGTCGATACCGCTCACTGTAGTCCTTTATCAACCACCGTAAGACGTCGAAAAAGAGATCCCTGTGACGGTACTACTGCTCATACAAAGGCCGTTACCAATCATATTAGTGATGGCGACAGTTGTCTCGTCTGGTCAAGAAAAGGACCTCTACTTCATTCCTCTTCGTCCCACCACTCTCTGTCGGGAGTGTCCTTTCCAACCAAGCTAAAAGACTCAGGTGCCAGGTCAATTTACGTAGGCTTCACAATGGAAGAGGCCTCAATTTCAGTCATAACATCTCGGAACACAGTCGTACATTAACGTAATTCCTCAAGCATCAACTCGAGTTTCTTCACAAAAGAAGTGTCTCTTATAGGTAAAGATTCGGCCTTGAACATCGTCTACTTCACATTCTTTTTGGAATGGCCAATGTCCGAGACCAGTGGTAAGTCGAAATACAGGGGTTCGAGACAGTGTCGCTCCGACCGCATACACGACCCGAGGCAGCCAACCGAAAAGAAGAAGGTAATAATGTTATCTTCTATTTCTTGACGCCACCGAAGAAATATCACGAAAGGAAGTGTTAAAGTCATCTTAGGAGACAGATCGAAGAAAAGAAAAAAAAGAGAGGTTTCGTTCTAGTTTTTTCGTCGTATTTGAAAATTCTCTCTCCAACGACTCAAAACTCCTCAGTCCCTCTTTTTATACTAGGACCGGTTTTTTTTTCTCTTTTCAAAACAATTGATGGTCCTGACAGTAAATCGAGATAGAGTAAGGTAACCAATGTGACTAGTATGATCAAATCGGTGTCGTCGCAATTTTATCGTAAGCTAGGGTTTGTCACCCCGACGTCCGTCGGATGTCATGCCGTCCGACAATTTTTGTGTAGGTCCCATTTAGGGTATCATTCATATCACCATGAAACCCAATATCAACAGTCAGAACCCTACGTAACGGGGCCGACGGAAGCCCTTAAAGTCGAACATAAGACACCGAATCAATTAGTTTCCCTTTTTTTTTTTAGAATTCCTAGCCGTCTGTTGAAAGGTGTGACCCTTAAGAGTAGCTTTGTTAAGGTACCGCCGGTTCGTCGGAAAGTTCGGTCTTTCTTTTACTGTGTTCGCATTTTGTGTCGTTCGGCCTCTCGCGCCGTTGAATGTGCCCAGGAGTCCCAGGCGGGCCCTCTGTGCGAGCCGAGTAGACACTGAGCGACGTAGAGAGGACCACTAGTTCGGCCGTCTCTCTCGGGGAAGAGGGGCTCGCCGGTGACGGTCGTAGCATCATTAAGCTAAAGACAAAACGACTGAAGTTTTGACAGACCCTCTCAGCTCGGTCACGGTCGCAACGGTCCAGGCGCCGCCGAGGGAGACGGGGGCGGGCCGACCCACGAGGGAGGGAGGGCGCCCCGAGCGGCCCGGCCCGCGCGCCTCTGTACCACGGGCCGGAGCGCCTGGCGCAGCGCCCGAAGGTCACCCGTGTCGGCGGGTGAGGTCCCTGAGGGCGCAGGGGCCGTTCCCTGAACGAGGGGTGGCGGCGGACCAAGTGAGGCCGTCGGGAGGGAGACAGACACAGTATTTGACGTTCCATCGTTGTCAGTCCCTCCCGCCTGGTCTTCCCGACAAAAAAAAAAAAAAAAATAAACGATGTATAATTGTCACCCTTCAAAAGGAAAAAAAAAAAATTTAAAATTTCTCTCATTGCCCTCTTTAGCGGAAACCATGTCTAAGGATTCCGTCCATTCGGGGTGACACTATAACAAATCCCACTTCCCACTTCTCTCTTACATTTATTTCCGCCTCTTACCATAAAAGAGCCTCGCGACCACGAAGGTCCGTCTCTCGAATAAGGGTTTCACCTTAAGGACTGAAGGCGCTAAACCCGAGTCTTACGGATCGTCTAAAAACCATTATTGCGACTCTTCGATAATCATGATAAAAAAAAAAAGGAAGTTTAAAAATTTGTATGGGTAATTTGATCGAATAAAAGACGTCGTCTTTATATGGGGGATCTTCATTAGGTTATGAAGTGTGCCCCTTCTCTTATTCAAAAAGGTCTCTATTGTAATTCTTGTAAGTGGAAATGAACATTCTTTCGGGGAAGAGTCTAAAAATTTATTCCGTCCATACAGTCCTTAGAGACACATACATACACCCTTTTACCTAAGTAAGGACTTATCAACTCCAAAAGATCCAAAGACAAGTAGAAAAATAAGAAATGCAAAAGGAATCGGTTTATGTGGAGGAAAGAGTAAGGAAATTGTACAAAAACCGGTCAGACACGGAAGTGCCACCTAAACGGAGTCTATAAATCAACGGGTCGTCCGGGAAAATAGAGATCGGACCCTCCACAACCGGACTCGTAGAAGTAAAGGGGGGGAGGGCAAGACGGGGGTGGAGAAGGACGAATAAGGGTAGGAAGGTGAGCCAATTTCTTAGTGGGAGAGAGTCTGTGACCGATAAAAGGTGTAGAGAAGGGAGGAAAAGTGACGGACTAGAATTCAGAGGTCCCGGTGGAGACACATGTGTAAAGAGCTTAGAGAAGAGGTCGGATGTTGGGAGTGAACAAACTAATTTCCGACATAGTATAAGAGGACCCGAAGGGACCACCGAGTCTGTCATTTCTCAGACGGACTTTACACCCTCTGACCCCAAGCTATGAACCCACTCCTTCTCAGGGACCTCTTCCTTTACCGTTGGGTGAGGTCATAAGAACGGACGTCTTAGGGTACCTGTCTCCTCGGACCGCCCGGTGTCAGGTACCCCAGAGTCTGGTCAGTCTGTCCTGACTCGCTACTTGTGAAAGTGAAAGAGTAACAGAGGACCCGACCTCGTCCTTAGGTGGGGAGAGACGGGAAGGACAGAAGGGGACTGAGGAGACGAAGGGAACCCTACCCCCCACTAACGGTGCATAATGTCTCGGTCGACACCTCTCTCGTGCCCGAAAACTTAGTCTCAAGGGGTCCAAACTCGGTGTCGAGACAATGAGTGTTCCTCATCTTGGGGTCTGTCAGTTCAACGAAGTAAACTAACATCATTTTGATTTTACACTATTCCTCATCTTTATAAATCGGATACAGACCGACGAGACCTTCTTACAATCGGCGAAATTAAGAATAATTATAAGAATGACTATAATGATTTACACCGTGAAACACGGTTGTAAGGAAGTCAGAGGGATCCCGTACGACGAGGACAGACACGGGTAGGGGGTGACGAGGGTGAAAAGTCCGACCCTGAAAACACGTGGAGGGTGGTCGCCGGATGTACGTCTACTTAAACAGTTAAAGACTACTAAAATTTCGTAAAAGTGAGATCAAGTGACACAGACCTTATGAGGGGGGTGGTGAAAACACAGGTAAAGCGTCTAACGATGAGTCGAAAGTTCCGAGTCAAGGTTACAATACAGGAGACTTAGGGTCCGGTTGGCAATGGTGGACACACTACACCCACTTTGATGATTGGAGAGACACGACACTGAAGGAGTAGACATTTATCCTACATTATTATTATAGATGGAGACTCCTAACTAAACTCTCAATTCTAAGTACATAAACGGACCTTGTAAAATGTGGGAGTCATTTCCAATCAACGACAACAATGATGACAACAAACCGAATGACAATGTTTCGAAAGGTACCGTAAGAAAGACGTACCTCCGTCTGATATCGTGGAAGATAAACTTGCGCAGGGTGTAACGTACGTTCGCGATCTTCCCGTTTCTGATACAAAAATAATAAGTACCATATATATCAACCACGAATCTACACAAACACCTTACTTACTTACTAAATATCAGTGAACAAATGTACAGACAGCAGGAATAATCTGTCACTTGAAGAATAAGTAGAGACATGGAAGTCATGGTTTGTATTGCAGGGGATTACCCTACAGGAACCATCTACGGAATAATAATTCCTTATTTACTTGACTAAGTCCCTCTTTTAAGATTGAGGAAAAAGTTACAAAATAGGTTACCCTATGATTTAATTAAAATAAATATTTTCCGTTTCCTTCGTTGTTCCAGGATGACACATCGTATTCCTTGATATAAATTATAGTATTATTTGGTGCTACCTTTTATTATACTTTTTCTTATATATAAATGTATGTATATATGTATATATAATATATACATATATACATATACAATGAGAACGGAGCTTCTAGGGTACCTACCTCCTCGGACCTTCTGACGTCAGGTACCCCAGCGACTCCCAGTCTGTGCTGACTCGCTGAAGTGAAAGTGAAAAGTGAAAGTACGTAACCTCTCTCTTTACCGTTGGGTGAGGTCACAAGAACGGACCTCTTAGGGCCCCTACCCCCTCGGACCACCCGACGTCAGGTACCCCAGCGACTCCCAGCCTGTACTGACTCGCTGAGGTGAAAGTGAGAAGTGAAAGTACGTAACCTCTTCCTTTACCGTTGGGTGAGGTCACAAGAACGGACCTCTTAGGGTCCCTGGCACCTAGGACCACCCGACGGCAGACACCCCAGCGTGTCTCAGCCTGTGCTGACTTCACTGAGTCGTCGTCGTACACATATACATACGTATACACATATATATATTGACTTAGTGAAACGACATGTGGTCTTTGATTGTGTTGTAACTTTTAGTTAATATATAGTTAATTTTTTAATTTCATATTTTAACTTAGTGAAACTTTTAGTGTTTACTTTTCTTTCCGTTTCCTCTTATACTATATAATTTTTTCTTTGTGAAATCACAACCTTTCACTGAGATTTCGAAAAACTACGATTTAGAACAATATGACTTACTACACAATAGTCAGAATTTCTTTAGAGTACAAGAGTCTGGTAATAAGATGGACTTTTTTCAATCCGAAGGCCAGTACCATTTCCATCAGCTCACTCAAAGAACTATATATCAAATATAATACTCCCTTAAGATAATCATTGGTAGACTCTATTACACATCAAAGATAACGTCAAAGTACTTAAGAAAATTCTTGTTTTGTTATACCCGTTTTAGAGTTGGGAACCGAGGACCATGAATTTGTCTCGAACAAATAATTGTCGCACTCTTAATCTGAACCAGTCCTACCAAAGAACGTCTAGTCTGTGGGGAAACCCGGACCACTTTTCCCACACGGGGCCGACGACATCACCTGTGACACCACACACTGAGTAAAGGGGGAAGTCCCGATTCCGAGAGGGAGATAGACGACGACGTTCACAACCGTCGACAGTCGAGAGTCGACTAGGGAGGGGACAAGGTCTCACGGGGTGGAAACACCACCGACGTAGTGTCAATTTCAGGAGGGGGACAGACCGGGACGAAGGGATGTCGACACCCAGACTTCGAAAGGGATCATTTAGATGTGTGTTCCCAAGGACTCCGCGGGTTGGATTCTGAAGGTTAAAATTTGAACGCAAAGTCACGGAAATACGGTGCATTCCTTCTGAACGTACCAAATGTCTCTGTCTTTCTATTAATAACAAATATAACTACTCACGAAAGAACGATGAGTGAACCTCAAGAAGTTATCTATGATAGAAATCCATCGTTTCTATCCCAAATGAGAGATTAATAACGGTCTTCCTTAACCTCCAGTGATTATATTTTTATTTTAAATAATAAAACCCGTCTCCATGAGGTCATGAATTAACCTGAAAGAGATTCACACGTAAAACGTTGATCAAATAACACCCCCTAAGTGATTTTTACCAACTAAAAATACAAAAGTCACTGACTGTAACATATGTGTCGAGAACAAACTTAAAAAGGTCCGATTTCAATGACCCAAGACTTTATAATTACGGAATATGTACAATTATATACATTCTGTTTTATTTCAAGAAACTCGTTAACTCAGACCTTGTATGTCATAGGACATCGGAGTAGAATCCTTAAATGTCACGTGCACGATTCAGTGAAGTCAACCCAGACTGAGAAACGTTCAGGTACCTGATATCGGATGTTCCGACGAGACAGGTACCCTAAGAGGTCCGTCCTCATGACCTCACCCAACGGTAAAAAAGGAGGCCCCTTAGAAGGACTGGGTCCCTAGCTTGGACCCAGAGGGTGTAACGTCCGTCTAAGAAATGGTGACTCGTCACGTGTCTTCACACAATTCCCGAGACTCTCTAGGACGACACTTCCGTAAACAAAAGATAAAAAAGGGTGAGGGGAAGGTCGGGGGTCTCATGAGTAACGTCCTTTGAAGATACACAAATTTAGTGTAATATAAAACGTAAGTAATTTAACAATTCTAGAATTTACCAAATTACGTAAAACTATTTATATATGTAAGTACATTGGCAATGAGTTTAGTTCTAGAGATGGTAAAGGTGGTACCACATTCAAGGGAATACGGGAAAAGTCTGGAAGTAAATTTACCTTCGTACATCATGCACGAGTAAACCACAGACAGAACGAAACGAATTATCATACTGACATTCTCAGTAAGTATGACGACACGTTCATATGACTAAAAAAAAAAAAATCATCTAACGTTAGACCCTTTGAATTTACCGGACCTACAGACCCCATCAGTGAACTAAAGTTTCTTCGTATCTGATTGATCGAGGAAGAAAACAGACAGGAAAATACGAAATAAAAATTTCTGTCACCGGTGAAATTGGAGGTGAATCAACATAGACTAAAACAAGACTTAACCGTCGTATCTTAAATAAATAAGGTACAAGAAAGTGCAGTGTTATACGGGGACTCTAAAGATAATGAGTTCAGAATGATTACCAGATTCTTACTCTTCTTTTTTTTTTTTAAGTGTCTAAAGGGCTCACCACACATTAGTTAAGTAGTAAAGGAAACCTACAAGGTCAAAACTCCAAACCTTGTTCGGTCCGGGGGACTGGTGACGTACGAACCTTTCGTCACAGGACGTAACGGAAGACAATTACGGTAACCGTACACACTTTTCTTTGGCGACGAACTTTACTCGATTACTGGGACAGCAGACAGAAAAGTCAAACGGTTGTGCCCACAGATCAAAATTATTATAAGTAATTAAAGTGTCTATTTTTGATTCACGACACAGTCTGTCAAACTCCTCGATTATGACACTTCTACCTGTCATAAAGACGGAAGTAAGTAAGTGAATTCCTCAAAAACCACCACCATTCGTATTCATGTCTCAACTCCATATTCGAACCGACAGGTACCATGCAACTACCATGAACTTCAGACTTCGAGTCACTCTAGCCGGTCTCTCACTTACCCTAATACTTTCGTCTCTCCAAACTCCCTACTCGGGACCTAATGAGGTCAGTCCCTCCACATCTCCCCGTCAGTTCTCCCGACGTAAAAACAACCTCCCAGACCCCCTCGAATCTAGATTAGAATAAAAGGTCAAAGATCTCCTGTAGACACGAGGAACCGAAGACATCGGGGAAGAAGGTAGAAATTTCGATCTCCGATCTTCCCCTAAAGAAGAGTACGACTATGGAGGGACCAAGAGACTTCGACTCTTTCTCAGAGGTGAAAATTCCTAAACATACTAATCTAACCCGAGTGGATCTTTTTACGTCTGATGAGAGGGGCAGAGTTCCGGGAGTCGGAATTTGTGTGGACACTTCAACATGAATGGTAAAATTCCATGGCATCAATGTCCAAACCTCCTGACTCTGTACCCGTAGAAACTCCCAGTAATGAGTTAGGTGTAGTGTCATGAAATTTCTCGTTTCCAATACTGTCTCTTCTTGTCTTCGGAACCTGGTTCGTACGGTTGTAAATATGAGATTTAGAATTCCCAAACTTCCTAAGTCGTTTAATTTTTTAGGGAAACTCTTCACCATTCTGTTCGTCCTCTCAGGGTGCAGTATCTTAGGTTGCCTCCTTTCACAGAATTCTTTTTCTTTTTCCGGTTGAGAATTGATATGAGGCTATATTTTATTTTTACTTTTTTTTTTTTTTTTTGCTCCGGCTTTCTTCACATGGTAGAACTCTACCGACAAATCTACTTTCGTAACTTCTTAGGTAACTTAAACCGTTGTGTCCAATCAACAACTGGAATTATTCTTTATTCTTGTCAAAGTGACTTTTACAAGTTCATATGTTCTCACTACACCACTCACCTAAAACAGGCCTCTCACACTCCACCTTCCTATATTTATCATTCAATATATTACAGATGTTCACTATCCACAATCTTCTTTTACTTCGGACCCCATCCCTGACCTCATCTAAACATTATCGTCCACCAGTCCCTTCCGAAATACCCTTCGAACACAAACTAGTTACGGAACTTTATCTTACCAAGCCCGTCTATATACCCCTCACCCACTTCTAACAAATCGTTCAAAAAGAGGTTCGCTTCTGGAACTCCACTACCCCGTTCGGACGCTACCCACTCTTTTTTTGTTCCTCCGACCACACCGATCTTATCGTACTCACCCGACCCTCAAGACACCTCTTGGAATGTCTCCGGCCTCTTTCCTAAACCGAGTAGGAAATCACTGTACCCTTCTTCGGTAAACTACACCCACCCTCATACGGTACGAGACTCTATGTAAATTTAACTAGTGAGACCGACGAAACCCCTGTCTTACTCTACTTCCGATCCATCACCCATCCTCCCTTCGTCCTACAGGCAAAGTGCACTCTCCTACCGCCGAGCCTGATCCCATCACCACTACCCAAACACACTTTACCAGTCTAAGACACATATAAAACTACTGTCACAGTTCTCATGAACGACTACCTATCTGTCCTACACCGTATACTCTTTCTCTCCACTGATCCAAAAAGTTAGACCTGTCGACCTTCCTACCTTAACGGGAAGTAACTTCACGAAGTTCCCGCTCGTTCAAAACCCACTTATAGTCTAGTCAAGACCTGCACAATTTGAATTCTACAGAACACTGGTTGTTCACTGATACGACATATGTTCCCAGGTCTATCTGTTCCTATGTTACATTTAATCCTTTAACAGTCACATACCTACTACAACTTTCTGTACTCTATCCCACTCTAAAAGGTTTGTAGACGCGTCTGTTTCTTCGTCAACCTGTCGACTTAGGTCCCTATGGAGTTACAAATCTCCACTCTAGTGACGTCTACCACTGACGTCGGTACTTTAATTTTCTACGAATGAGGAACGTTCTTTTCAATACTGGTTGGATCTGTCGTATAACTTCTCGTCTCTGTAATGAAACGGTTGTTACCAGGTAGATCAGTTCTTATACCAAAAAGGTCATCAGCACATACCTACACTCTCAACCTGACACTTCTTCCGACTCGCGACTTGTTAACTACGAAAACTTGACACCACAACCTCTTCTGAGAACTCTCAGGGAACCTAACGTTCCTCTAGGTTGGTCGGGTAAGACTTCCTCTAGTCGGGACCCTAAAGAAACCTTGCTTACTACGATTTCGACTTTGAGGTCATGAAACCGGTGGAGTACGCTTCTCAACTGAGTAACCTTTTCTGAGACTACGACCCTCCCTAACCCCCGTCCTCCTCTTCCCCTGCTGTCTCCTACTCTACCGACCTACCGTAGTGACTAAGCTACCTGCGCTCAGACTCACTTGAGGCCCTCAACCACTACCTGTCCCTCCGGACCGCACGACACTAAGTACGCCAGCGTTTCTCACCCTGTGCTGACTCGCTGACTTGACTTGACTCTTGGTAAGTCCCTCCGATCCCACATCCGTACCACTCCTTCCTCCTTTTTGTCTTTATAAGAGAAGGGAATCAGAATCTTCGGTTCCCTTCCTCTATAAAGTCCCTCCTCTCTTCCGTTTCCTTTCTCGTAAATCGAAATTCTCAGTATATCAACTTCTTGTAAAGTAATGCACCCTTCAATAAGTACATAGTTTATTCTCGTCCTATTTTTAAGGTATCTCACACTAGAGTCGAATTTTTGTGTGCAAACGCACCAGGATCTGACTTTCCTTTACGTACTTTCGTAAGTGTCATTAGTAGGTCCAGTCCTCAATCTCAGTAAAAAAGAACAAATACAAATGAAACCTAAAATATTTAAGAGACTTCGTACATACACAATCCAAATATTTGTTTTAATGAAATGTTATAAATTTGTTTAATTTCCAGTATTCTCTTGGTCCTTACTAGAATACAAGACTTCTACTGACTCTATGTGACCGAAGTTCCACTCTACAATTTTTTTTATCGAGGAGAAAATTCGTACCGTCAACATAATAAGTTCTAATAATAACCATTTACCTTCTTTGGATTCTGTTTCTTCGTAGTTTCCTCTAAGAATACATTAACTTTTCAGGTCCTTACCTTGACTATGAAGTCTGTACCGATCTAGGTCGTCGGTTTTTCTACGTCTGAGAAAGACAGAGACTTTATACAAAAGGAGAGTCAACTAGACTAAGAGAAGTCGATGTTGACTGAAGGAAGGACACTGACCCTTTCTACCAACAACCGTCAAGACTTAAATGTATTAAACACTAAATTGAAACACTGTAAGGATATAATGGACGTCCTGTCTGGGACTAACCTGGAGGTACCCAGTGTACGGGTAGAGACTTGGTCAGTACCACCGATCCCCTTACTTTTCACTTTCAGTGAGTCAGTACAGGTCGAGAAACGTTGGGGCACCTGATATGTCAGGTACCTTAAGAGGTCCGGTCTTATGACCTCACCCATCGACAAGGGAAGAGATCCCCGAGAAGGGTTGGTTCCCTAGCCTGGGTCCAGAAGACCTAGCGTCCGTCTAAGAAAACCAACCCCCTTATCTCGGGAACTTAACCACCGGTCAGACCCTGGACATGGACGGGTATGGACAGCCCTCTCTACTCACGTTTCACTAACAAAGTACCCCTGACATACCTTACCTGGGAAAACAGTTTGTTTCTAAAGAACGGGTCTGATCATTTTGTCACTGATAAGTGACAATCATCTTCCATTATGAACCATTATGAATAGGAAAAAAAAAAGTTACACAAAAATAAGGTAGTCTAACCGAGACCACGGGTTCAGTATGAATCCATGAAATTCTCTGTAACGTGTGTAAAGTCCAGTGTTCCTCCGGTGAACCATGTAAGAGTGACCTCTCCGTTTATCATAAGGTCAACCAGTCACAGGCTTTTCACATTCAAACAAAGGACTATATAGATGAAATGATGGTCCGTATAGGATCTCAACCCCTCTTACTTATATAATAATGAATCCACGAATGATATCTCGTTTTCCTATTGGAGAAAGAAATTTTTTTTTTTTACTGTTCTCCTTGTTTTATCTTTCAGGTCTCTATTTAGGTGCGTGGATACCAGTGGAATAGAAACTGTTTCCTCCGTTCTTATATGTTACCTCTTTTCTGTTAGAGAAATTGTTCACCACGACCCTTTTGACCAGTTGGTGAACATTTTCTTACTTTGATCTTGTGAAAGATTGTGGTATGTGTTTTTATTTGAGTTTTACCTAATTTCTAGATTTACATTCTGGTCTTTGATATTTTGAGGATCTCCTTCTGTCTCCGGTTTGTGAGAGGTTGTATGTAGTGTCGTCCTAGGAGATACTGGGGGGAGGGTCTTATAACCTTTATTTGTTTACCCTGGATTAATTTTAATTTTCGAAGACGTGTTGTTTCCTTTGAGATTCGTTCCACTTTTCTGTCGGAAGTCTTACCCTCTTTTATTATCGTTTACTTCGTTGACTGTTTCTTAATGGAGTTTTTATATGTTCGTTGAGGCCGTCGAGTTAAGGTCTTTTTATTTGTTGGGGTAGTTTTTTACCCGGTTTCTTGATTTGTCTGTAAATAGGTTTCTTCTGTATGTCTACCGATTGTTTGTGTACTTTTCTACGAGTTGTAGTGAGTAATAGTCTCTTTAGGTTTAGTTTTGGTGTTACTCCATCGTAACGTGCGGTCAGTCTTACCGACGATAGGTTTTCAGATGTTCGTTATTTACGACCTCTCCCACACCTCTTTTCCCTTGGGAGAAAGTGACAACCACCCTTACGTTTGATCATGTCGGTGATACCTCTTCTCACCTCTCTAAAGGAACTTTTTGACCTTTATCTTGACGGTAGTCGAGTCAGTCTTGACGGTATCCTGGGTCGTTAGGGTCACGACCCGTATGTGTAGTTCCTTTGGTCTTGACTTTCTCTGTGCACGTGGGGTTACAAGTAGCGTCGTGACAAATATTGTTGGTCCTGTACCTTCGTTGGATCTACAGGTAGTTGTCTACTTACCTATTCTTTCGACACCATGTATATGTGTTACCTCATAATGAGTCGGCAATTTTTCTTATGTAAACTTAGTCAAGATTACTCCACCTACTTTGACCTCGGATAATATGTCTCACTTCATTCGGTCTTTCTTTTTGTGGTTATGTCATACGATTACGTATATATACCTTAAATCTTTCTACCATTCCTATTGGGACATACACTCTGTCGTTTTCTCTGTGTCTACATATATTGTCAGAATGTCTGAGACACCTTCTCCCGCTCCCGCCCTACTAAACCCTCTTGCCGTAACTTTGTACATATTATAGTATACACTTTGCTTAGTGGTCAAGTCCAAGCTACGTACCATGTCCTACGAGCCCCGACCACGTGACTCTGCTGGGTCTCCCTACCATGTCCCTCCCTCCACCCTCGTCCCCAAGTTCTACCCCTTATGCAGAATATGGGCACCGCCTAAGTACAACTACATACCGTTTTGGTTATGTTATAACATTTCATTAATCGGAGGCTAATTTTATTTATTTAAATATAATTTTTGTATTTGTTTTTGTTTCTTTTGTGTAAATTAAGTTTTTGTTTGTTCTGTTCTTTCGATAACACTCCGTCACGAAAACGATCAGGGTTTCTTAACGGGAGTATTTTAAAGTGTATACAGACAACCAACTTAGAGTTTCTATAAACTCGTCCTAAGATTTAAAACAGAGTTGACACCCGTATCTGTGGGTCAATCTACAGACACCATATACGATTTCCTTATAAGGTCCGTTTAAATGAAGAATAAGTATTGATCCCTTGTGTCACTCGGTCTGATTTGGTGTACCCAACACTCCCAATTTAACAACCCAGTCTCAGTACGGATTGTCGGAGAACCTATCAAGAAGACACAAGGTGAGTTCAAGATCTATCCCGTCACCCCCACCCCTCTACCTGTCAACTCCATGAAAGGTTCTTTGTCTTTGGGAAACCCAGTTAAAAGGGTTTGATCACGATACTCTTTTTGTCGGATACTCTCTTTTATGTGACTAGATTTTTCGTTTATTAGTCTCGAGTGACGAACCTTATCTAACAAATTGGAGAAACAAGGAGAGTTACTTCCGACATAGAAAATAATTTATCGTGAATACCGGATTAACACTGGAACCAGAACTGGGTCTAACCTCGAGAGGGAAGAAACACCATTCACAGGTACACCATCTTTCCCTCAGAACTTAAAAATACCCTAATTTACTCACTTAACATGTGACCCAAGTAGTCAAGGTCACCCAAGTTATCGGGATCTATTCAGTTATACTTCATAACTGAAGGAGTCTTCATATTGTCATATCGTCTTTTCCGTTCAAAAGTGGAAGTACTCCAGTGAAAAATTTCGGTTTAATAACAAGGGAGAGAAGCGGACTATAACTATTAAGTCCGTCAATTTGAGGAGTCCCGGAAAAAATTTCATAGACTTTCCCGGGTATTGATGACTTTACCTTTTCTTACAATGGCGTTACATCGAAGAGGATCCCGGTGCGATAGGTGACTCTATGTTAATGAGAAAGACAAGATAAAAGACAGGGTTCAATGAGACCTGACACAAAAGGTCCTATTCCGTACGATATTCAGTGAAGTCAGTAAAGACTGAGAAACACTGGGATACCTGATATCGGGTGGTCCAAGGGGATAGGTACCTTAAAGGGTCCGTTCTTATGACCTCACTCAACAGTAAAGGAGGAGGTCCTCTAGAAAGAGTAGGTCCCTGGTTTGGGTGCAGAGGACACAGAGGACGTAACCGTCCACCTAAGAGAAGGTGACTCGGGAACCCTTCGGATCTACTATATATACATATATATCATTTCGAAATTAATATACATATTGAAATTTTTCAAATCCGTTATCTTAAGATCACTTCCTATGTGATACTAAGTAAACTGATGAGAGTAGAACAATTTGTCCGATTTAGTACAGAATCATAACTTTTACAATTTAAAGTTTCTACGGTGGTTTATGGATTTTATTATATGATTGAATACAAAGATGTTTGTTAAATAATTATAAAAGGGGTGTAGATTGTGTCCCAAGAAATTTAGCCGTCGAGCTTGTAAAAGTGTAAAATACTTGGTGATAACCCGAGATTATTTTACTGATTGATATTTTGTCTTAATAAGATTACTTCTATAGACACTTATATTACAGACACTTCATAACGATGAATACTTTTTAAAGAAAAGTAAACACACAATTGAAAGTTCCGGTTCTTTATATTGTCAAAAACCTTCGGTATTAGTATAGGTGAATTTTGGGACTGAAGAGGAACCTCATAGAAATAGGGAGTCAACCTCTAAGAGACGAAAATGGTAAAGGTAGTTACAAGTAAAATTGACGTAAAATCTTTGAACCAAGGTGTATTAAAGAGATGTTTCTAGTTCACGAAAGGAGATCTATTAAACGGTATTTCTTTTCAGTTTCCGACATTACATAAACCTCTTTTATTGAAGTGCATGCTTACGTGGCACTTTTACATTGTGTGTCCTGAACACGTCTCGACACGGACACTTGTTCCAGAAATATCGAGAAGAATGAGATTCACATGCACATGGACCCTCTACATTCTCTGCGTCCGAGTTAGGGACCCAACCCTTCTGGGGGACTTCCCTCCCGTACCGTTGGGGGAGGTCATAAGAACGGACCTCTTAGGGTCCCCGTCTCCTCGGACCGCCCGACGTCAGGTACCCCAACGAGACTCAGTCTGTGCTGACTTCACTGAATCGTACGTGTGTGTACACGGAAATGAATAGTCGAAATGTATTATAGACACTCCCTTCTCTTTTAGTCGTACGAACAAGAAGAAAGTGTAAGAATGGAAGAAAGACTGAAAAGGTTAACACAATTAATAGAGTGAAGATTTACTAAGACCCCGGGTTATTGTTTTAGGTAAAACACTAGTGTCAGGAGTGTGGACGAGGTCCGAATCAGGATGTCAAACGACCCCACTTACGAACAGGTGTAGATAAAAACGGTAACGACAGATCAATAGAGAACCAACTAACTTCTAACAAGAGATCACCCAAGAATTTTTTCGTTCAGTACTTTGATATAAGGGACTCACAAATTATCAAGTTTTTGTAATGAGATAGAAATGTGAAATCAGATTTTAAGGACAGTGTAAAAGAAAGGAGTTCTTGTAATACACACATAAATATACACACGTAATTCAGAGAAGTCAGTACAGACTGAGAAAACGCTGGGGGGTACCTGACATCGGGCGGTCTGCGGAGACAGGTGCCCTAAGAGGTCCGTTCTTACGACCTCACCTAAAGGAACGGGAGGAGGTCCCCTAGAAGGACTGGGTCCCTAGCTTGGGTACAGAGAATTCACAGGACGTAATCGTCCGTCCAAGAAATGGTGAATCGCGGTGTGTACCTTCGGGTACACACACTCACATACATACATAAACACAGTCACTCTATGTATTGGAAAAAGTGCATACTAACTGTACATTTTTCGACACGTATAAATTATATATGTTGAACTATTCAAACCACTAGTCATGGGTAGACACTTTGGTAGTCGGTATAGATACAAATACTATATCTATGTCACTATTTGTATGTGTACTTGTATAGATGGTGTAAGTTTGAAAGGGGGACGGGAGAATAGAAAAAAAAAAAGGAAACCCACTATTCCCCCGAATTCTAGATGGGAGAAATGTTTAAAAATTCATACGTTGTGTCTCGGCAATTGAGATCCGTGACACCTCATGTCATCCTGGATAGAGATCCTGGATAAGTGCAACATATTGACTTAAAACATGGGGAGTTGATTATCGAGGGGTAGTGACAGATGAGGACTCAAGGACGGTTATGGTAAGACGGAAGAAGACACAAACCGATAAAATCTAAGGAATACAGTCACCATAGTAGACCGTAAACAGGAAGATCTAGGCCGAGTAAAGTAAATTGTGTTACAGGAGACCAGGTGACGTACACACGGACGAGTCGGCGAAGTCAGTGTAGGTTGAGGAACACTGGGGGCACCTGGCATCGGGCGATCCGAGGCGACAGGTACCCTAAGGAGTCCGTTCTTATGACCTCACCCAACGGTACGGGAGGAGGTCCCCTAGAAGGGCTGGGTCCCTGACTTGTTCTCCGGAGGACGTGGAAGACGTAACGTCCACCCAAGAAATGGTGACTCGGTGACGCCCTCGGAGTCACCGGTAAGTACGACAGGGTTTACCGTCATAAAGGAAGAAAAATTTTCAACTTATTATAAGGTAACATACACTTGTAGTGTAAAAGAAATAAGTAAGTAGTCACTTATAAATAAAGGTAACGAAGGTACAAAAGCCGATGACATCCTCCCGTAACATGTATGAAAGAAGGACAGAAGACCCCAACTCATACTGACACATCTTTATACTCCAATTACTCCGACAAAGGAGAAAGACAGAATACGAAACCCCGAACTAGAAAAGTGGAACGATCGTACATTTTACGCCTCTTCCGTTACCGTGAGGTGAGGTCATGAGAACGGACCTTTTAGGGCACTTACCTCCTCGGACCATCCGACGTCAGGTACCCCAGCGATCTCAACCTGTGCTGACTCGCTGAAGTGAAACTGAAAAGTGAAAGTACGTAACCTCTTCCTTTACCGTTAGGTGAGGTCACAAGAACGGACCTCTTAGGGTCCCTACCCCCTCGGACCACCCGACGGTAGATACCCCAGTGTATCTCAACCTGGACTGACTTCGCTGAATCGTCGTCGTCGTCGTCAGACATTTTACTTACGTCAACAGGTCAACTTGTAAGAAACCGAAACGGGAAGAAACCCTAACCTTACTTTTGACCGGAAAAGGTCAGGAGACCGGTGACGACTCAAAGGGGTTAAACGACCGTACAACTCACGTCGTGAAATTGCTGTAGTAGAAAATCCTAAAGTTTATCGAGTGGACCTTAAGGTAGTAGGGGTGATCGAAACAAGTATCATTACGAAGGACTCCGGTCAGTTACGTGGTTCGGATCGTTATGTGATCGAGAACAGTTTAAACTATGACTGAACGGAATAAATTTACCTTTGTACGATCACGGTTAACGGTACGTCACGTTTGAGAAAATTATATGTCCAGAAGAAAAAAGGGAACGACGCAACCTTAAACCGAGGACCTCAAACTAGTAGTGAAGAAGGAAGTTACAAGTTACTGTGAATAATGTCACTGTGAGCTGACTTAGTCCTAGTATCGAGGACCAACAATTTTTGAAACAGAGTCGACTATAAGAAAGTCCGTCGTGTTATATATATGTATAGACAGACAGACCATCGAATCAGTGGTGGATGGTAAACAAACGGGTGGGATCTTTCCGTACATTACAACCTTACAATTTTTTTAGGGGACCTTAACAGATTAAGATAGAACCGTACCTGTAAGAAACATCGTGTGAACAGGTGTGACTACAACTCAATCTGATGACCAATACATGAGAAGGACGTAAATTCTTATTGTCGTCTATAGAAAAATTTTCTCTGTGTACATGGGGTTACAAGTAGCGTCGTGACAAATATTATCGGTCCTGTACCTTTGTTGGATCTACAGGTAGTCGTCTACTTACCTATTCTTTCGACACCATTTATATGTGTTACCTCATAATGAGTCGGTAATTTTTCTTATGTAAACTGAGTCAAGATTACTCTACCTACTTTGAGCTCGTCTAATATGTCTCACTTCATTCGGTCTTTCTTTTTGTGGTTATGTCATATGACTGTGTATATATGTCTTAAATCTTTCTACCATTACTACTGGGACATACGTTCTGTCGTTTTCTCTGTGTCTACATATCTTGCCTGAAAACCTGAGACTCCCTCTCCCTCTCCCACCCTACTACACCCTCTTACCGTAACTTTGTACATATGATAGTACATTCTTTGCTTCACGGTCAGATACAAACTATGTCCTATGTCCTACGAACCCCGACCACGTGCCCCTACTAGGTCTCTCTACTATACCCCACCTTCCACCCTCCCCCTAAGTCCTAACCCTCGAGTATATGTGGGTACCACCTAAGTACAGTTGCATACCGTTTTGGTTATGTCATAACATTTCATTTCATTTTTATTTTATTTTTTTTAATAAAAATTAACTTCCTATTAACGAAATGTTATAACCAAACTAAAGACGGTATGTAGTTGTACTTAGTCGGTATCCGTATGTATACAAGGGAGGGAGAACTTAGAAAGTTGGAGGGTGGGAAAAGGGGGGAGATCCAACAATGTCTCGGGGTCAAACCCAAGAGACTCAGTGTGTCGTTTAAGGGTAACCGATAGATAAAATACATAGCATCACATATGCGAAGGTACGACGAGAGAGGTAACTAAAGTGGGAGAGGAAGGAGGGTGACCGGGAACCTGCTTTCAGAAAGAGATACAGACGCAGAGGTAACTCTCTCAGTGAGTCAGCACAGGCTGACAAACACTGGGGTACCTGATGTCTCAGGTACCTTAAGAGGTCCGGTCTTATGACCTCACCCATCGGAAAGGGAAGAGGTCCCCTAGAAGGGTTGGGTCCTTAGCTTGGGTCCAGAGGGCGTAACGCCCGTCTAAGAAATGGTCGACTCGGTGTTCCCTTCGGGTGACGCTGGGACGTTTATCCAAATAGTCATGCTAGAAAGATCTAAGGTATACATACGCAACTATGCATCAGGAACAAAAAGAGAAAGACTGAATGAAGTGAGACATATTATCCGAGATCCAAGTAGGTGGCGTAGTCTTGACTGAGTTCACGCGAGGGAAAGTACCGACTCACCACATAAGGTAACACACATATATACATGGCGTCGAAGAAACAGGTAAGTAGGTCGTCGACAGATACTTTGAATGTCAGTATAGAATAAGATTTTGGTTCCTTCTCTTTCTTTACGAATATCTTGGTACACTGTTCATGATACGAAATGCATATACAGTATATCAGGACCCTCGTTGAGACGTTCTCTCCATTTCATTCAGATACTGTGTCTACGGGGAGTCTTCAGTTCTCCATACAGGTTCAAATTAGAGTGTGCGGGTACGACCACAACCTTAGAATTGGGCACAGAGGTAAAAAGAATTAGATAACGTAGTATAAAAGAAACTTAATATATGAAACCTAAAATAATATAGAACCGAAAATTTAAAATTTGACGGAGTACCGACGACAAAGAAAACGGTACCTGTAAAATCAAAATAAAACGGAATTACTATAACGATATATTACATAATGTCGTTTCAAGTGTATAACATTCACATGTCGACCTACGTAAAAAGGAATTTACTTGTATGGGTCCACAGGTCGTGAGTCCGACTCTTTGTCTTTTCAGGGTCGTATATTCTTTAGGGGAAATAAAAGGGAAAGTCAGTGAGACAGGTGAAGATTGTCGTTTTACTCAAAATAGTTAATAATTTAAAATACAATCATCTTAATAACGTCATACATGGTAAAACGACCGTTGAAAATAAGTTGTAGAAAAAACACTCTAAGTAGGAACAACGGACATCGACAACTAACTAAATACGGAAAGGGTGGAAACACACTGAATGAGTAGGCTAACAATGATCCTGTTGAATGAGTAAGACAGCAATGATCACAAAACCAATCATAGATCAAACCCCATGATACTTAACAATAATAAGTCGATCAGTTACGGAAAAACCATTTATTCACAAAAGACAACTTGTATACAAATCCTCGTCTTAACGACTCTTAAAAAACCATATATTTACGAGTGATTTGTAAATGATTTTACAAAACCTTTTACATGTTTTTTAATTATTAGATAGTTGACTTTATAAACCATATTTTTTCTAAAAGTATGGGTATGTACTTTTTTTTAAGTGTACCAGAACGGAAGTGAAATTTACTTGTTGTTTGTGTAATAAAAGAATTCGTTTTCAGTAGTCTTGTTTTTAAAAGTAGTTTTATGTGTCTCGTTTTTTTCTAAACTCAAGATTAAAAGTCAAACAAAGAAACGTCAAGTTTATGGTTATTTTAGTCGTCATGATATCCTACATCCACCCCTCCTGGGACTCAATAAAAAAATTTCCTTGTTAAAATCATCCCTAAGAGTCAGTGACCAGACAAGTTGTTTATAGATACCCCTAAAAAGTTTTACGACGATGGACGTAAGATGGAATCCTTAAATCTAAGGCCCGTAGACCTTACCCCGGTTTAAAAGAAGTAATTTTGTCTTTGTTTTTGAGGTACCTTTATGAACACGTCGTCTTCGACTCTGAATAACTGTAAAAGATTACAATCTTGTTACCATTTAGGAGGGATCCTAAAATAAAAGATACAAAATACGTCCCATAGACACGTAAGTAACAAGAGATTACCATGAAATATGTATAAGATGTTAGTGTAATGAATATGAAACGATTGACAAGAGACCAAAATCGAAAGTGACAAAACTTTCTTCTTATTTAATGAAATTGGGAGAAGTCAAGATAGATCATAAATGAAGCTCGCCCGACACACAAACGAAAATTCCCTAAACGTCAAAGGTATACAATCATCCATTTGTCCCTTTTCCTCAGGTTTTACCGCCACCGATGTTCTGTTCCTTCCCTTTTCGGGCACTTTTACTTTGTTTTCTTCCAGACTCCTGGTCTCACTCCTGGAGTCCATTTTGTTTGTTGTGAGGACCGACCGGGTTAAATATATCCTGTCCGGGTCCCTCTCTCTTTGTATATTTATGTCCTCGGTCTCGGTCGAGAGAGAGAGAGAGGGCTCGCGACCCCGCGAGAAGAGGAGCACAGAAATCTAGCTGCACGGGAGTGCGGAGCTTCTACCTAAAAGGACGATAGAAGATTTCTTTTATCTCGACATTGTGACTAAACAGATTCTCGATATTGTACCAGGTAAACTCTGGACTCTCGATATTGTGTCCGATAGGTTCCGAACTCTCGACGCTGTGCGGCTCCCCCGAAATTGCAGGCAGTGAGGTTTAGAAACAGCACTGCTCTGTTTCTTAGTTCCTTGTATGTGAGAGCACTGCGTATGTTCACAGAATAGTCTAGTTCCTTAAGTCATCAAAGACAAATTAATATTTTCATTGGGATAAAAGGGTCAATTTTTTTCATCTATATCTTTCATTCTTATTTTCAGGGTGAACAAGTGGGTGGTGGAGAGGACGAGTGGGTGGTGGAGTTGGTGGTAGAAAGAGGAGGGAAAAGGATTCGTAAGTCCTCCACACACTGAAAAGAACCGTCGTCATAACATAAGACCAAACACTGGAATCCGACCAAATAGTAAGACTCGGAGGTAAAGGAGAAGATGGAGTATCCTAAAAACACGCCTAATATATACTACTGTCGACGTCTCATGGTTCGTCTCATTGACCACACACCACCCGGAAGTTAATTGCTCTGACTCTCCTAACCTTAATACGACAATTAGACGAAGGTATTGTTTCGTGAAAATACTCCATTCTTTCCTTCTGCGACACATACTATGTGAGTCTATCGTAACGAGTAGAATAATTTTACAGACAAGTAAACCTAGGAATGAACGTGTCCTCGTCTCCGTTCAACCTTTGAACAGGGTGAGTGTCTTTTACAGTCCGTATTACCAAAATATTAAACGACTCAATTTTACAGTTTGCCGGACTTCCATTGTAAAGACCCCCGGTCTGAAGAGAATTCTAATCTCATATGCTACTTCAAGGTAGGACCATAAGTGTCGTACACGCTGGTATTACGTTAAAACCAAGTATAGAGGGATAAATTTTTCGTGAAAATCACTGTACCCCGAAGGGTCCACCGAGTCCGCTATTTCTCAGACGGACGTCGCACCTTCTAGACCCAAATTGGGAACACAACCCTTCTAGGGACCTCTTCCTCTACCGTTGGGGGAGGTCATAAGAACGGACCTTTTAGGGTACCTGTCTCCTCGGACCGTCCGATGTCAGGTGCCCCAGCGTCTCAGCCTGTACTGACTCGTTGAAGTGAAAGAGAAAGAAAATCACAGTATCGTGTTCCAGAGATTAAAGATTTTATAACGTAACGAAAAACCAAACTTAAAAAAAAAGAGTTATCCTGATCAAGTACTGTCCGAGGTCCGAGGTCGAATGGAAAGCGACAGTATTTTGTTCGATACTCTATCCAGTTACACTAATCTAAATGTGTGTTTCAGTAGTTATGTTGGAGTGGTCAGAGTGAAACTTACCTCATGAAAAACGACGAATGGAAACGTATAGGGTCTTAGGAATGAGTACCCGTTAGTCAAGTGACTGGGTGACGCCTACACCAGGGGAATACCAGACACTCTCACAATTTTTGACCAATATAAATCATCTAGTTCGAATTACTATTGTCACACTCACGGGGAACGACACATATCGTTTGTACAAGACTTTGTCAATCCCGCTGATCAAAAACAGTTAGACCTAAAGTACTCTCTCTCCCTATTAACGATAAAATTTATTTGGACTCTTTTTACGAAGACTCTCCTAATACAGAATCTGACTTAGTAAAGAGAGAGAGAGAGAAAATAAAAATTCTGTCCTAATCCTAGTGGAAAACGTAAATAAACACCCGTCTAACTCTTGTATTCTTACTAGTATTCGGATTCACGTATTGTTACTCCGAATCCGATTAACCTGTTAAGGTGTATCGGGTCATTATCTTTAACAACTGGTGAGTACGATAAGTCGGACCTCTTCCCGTACCGTTGGGTGAGGTCATGAGAACGGACCTCTTAGGGTACCTGTCTCCTCGGACCGTCCGATGTCAGGTGTCCCAGCGTTTCTCAGCCTGTGTTGACTCGTTGAATGTGAAGTACGATAGGTCGAACTTTTTTATACAGGATATTTGTTAATGCAAAGGGAATTTATAAGAGAGTAAAAATATTAATAACTTCTACTCGATTACTATCACTCCATCTTAGTTTTGTTGAACTAAGTTGATGACCTTTTTGTTATCTAAAAGGGTAACTTTAACTTGTAGAGTCACGGTAATATATGAATATAGTATCCAATTAACAAGTCACCGATTCAACAGCGGCTGAGAAACACTGGGGTACCTGAAGACGTGTGGTCTGAAGGGTCAGGAAGTGGTAGAGGGTCTTAAACGAGTTTGAGTACAGGTAACTCAACCACTACGGTAGGTTGGTAGAGTAGGATACTTTCACTTTCACTTCAGCGAGTCAGCACAGACTGAGACACTGGGGCACCTGACATCGGGTGGTCCGAGGAGGTAGGTACCCTAAGAGGTCCGTTCTTGTGACCTCACCTAACGGTAAAGGAAGAGATCCCCTAGAAGGGTTGGGTCCCTAGCTTGGACCCAGAGGACGTAACATCCATCTGCGAACTGACAGACTCGGTGGTCCCTTCAGAGTAGGACATAGTATCCAATTAATGAGACCCGTTCACGTACAAATGTCAATATTAGTTATTACGACTCATCGATTAACACAATCAACCCATGGTTCCGATTGAACAAACCTGAATCCTTTTACAAGATCCTCGTCTTGAACAAACATACATCCCCTAAATTCACATGATTCCCATAAAGGGTACAGGATCTAGTTCAAGGAAACCACTACACACGCACGAGTTCAACACAAACTGAGAAACACTGAGACATCTGACGGTCCGAGGAGACAGGTACCCTAAGAGGTCCGTTCTTATGACCTCATCCAACGGTCAAGGATGAAGTTCCCTATATAGACTGGGTACCTACCTTGGACTTAGATAGAGGATATAGAGGACGCAACCGTCCGTCTAAGAAATGGTGACGTTGGGGATAAAGATTTCTGCTGGCGATACAAATGTTTTACCCCTGGTGTCAAATGAAAAAACCACACGTTTCATCTCACCAATAATACATTTCGAAAAGACAGAAGGATTCGATAACGAAAGGACTAGGAAACCGAACTCTCTCCGAGACCAACTCCGTAAAAAAAACAAACAAACAAATAACGACAACCACAAAGGTCCAACGAACGACAAGAGAGGTCGTGACCAAACCCAATGTACTCTGGTTTTCTTTTGGGTCTTTGAGCGGTGGACACACAACGTAACAATCCAGAATACCCGAGAGCCGTAAGACTGTGGGTAAAAGATGGAAAGTCTCACAATACAAGTAAAATATATACTGTAGATCCCCAAAATGGATACGAATCACCTTCCTTATCCTTTTTTTTATACAGATGAGAAATAAGAACCTTCACTTTTAAGAGAACGACCTCAAAAACTTCTGGTAGAGTCCTAATATCCGTCTCTGGTAGACTTACCAGGTAAACCCCTAGTCAACAGGTGTAGACAAGACGAATAGAAATCCCTCCAGTCGTCAGGACCCCGAGTAATGGATGAGTCAACCCTATCACTTTCGTCCGACGATAAGACCCTCTACTAAAGAGAGAGAGATAGATATATATACACACATATATAGATATGAGAATTTCAAAAATTCTTGATAATGGAATAAGGAATACACAAGGGAAGAACTCTTCTCTACGGTTAATAAATCAAGACGTTATGAACCCTCCAGACTCTTGACACATATTTACTTGTTTAAGTTATACCTCTCCGTACTCCATAACTTATCAAGAAAAACTAATATTCTCTCTTTGAAATTTAATATTTATTTAGTACTTATAGTTATTAGAAATTATTATGTACTCCTTCTTTATGGTATATTGGTAGAAACATGTAGAAACTTTGGTAGTTTAAGGTATACGTAGTGAAGTTGGATAATCAAGATTTTATGTTAGATAATTAGTAGCGGAGGAGGCCGTCTTCTACAAGTAATGTATAAGGACTGTTTAAAGTTGACAGTAAAAGGACAGTCCTCAAACTGTAAGAGATGTCACAAACGACACGGAAAACTTGTCATAAATTTTTAGTCAATCTAAGGACGTTTACATTAATCTAAAATAGACAGACTATTTTTACGAGATTAACTTTTCTTCCTACAAAAGACATTGGAGAAAGGTCAAGGTCAATGGGACTGTCGAGAAGTAAGAGAGGAGGGGAGGGTGGTGGGTCAAAGAGAATTTGTCGGAGGCCGTAAAAGGAGTAAACAATCGATAAATAATTACCGGAGGGTTATAGGTCCGTCACGAGAACCACGACCCATATGAATACACTTAACAACAACAAATCGGTGATTAAGCACAGGCGGAGAAGACACTGGGAGACCTGACATCGGACGATTCCGAGGAGACAGACACCCTAAAGTGTCCGTTCTTATGACCTCACCCAACGGTAAAGGAAGAGGTCCCCTAGAAGGACTGAGTCTCTACCTTGGACAAAGAGGACGTAACCGTCCACCTAAGAAATGACGACTCGGTATGCATATACTTGTCCTACCTTAATACCAAGAGGGAATATCTCGAAGGTAAGATAGACCCTTCCATCTAGTGGCATCTGTGTGATCATACATTTCCAACCCGGTCCACTACTACTGACTGGTCCTTTTGTTACCTTATCACAATCTCCTATCTCTCGTCACCCCTCATAAAATCTACCATAAGAAACCTTTCTAGAAAGACTCCTCCAATATAATCTCGCTTCTCGACTTATTGGTCCTCTTAGGACCCTTCGACCCTTTTCTCGAAAGGTCCCTCTTTCATAATTACCGAGTCACCACAGACTGAGAAACACTGGGGGTACCTGACCTAGGGAGGTCCGAAGAGACAGGTACCTTAAGAGGTCCGTTCTTAAGACCTCACCCAACGGTGAAGGACGAGGTCCCCTAGAAGAGTTAGATCCCTGACTTGGACCCAGAGGACGTAACGTTCGTCAGAAATGGTAGACTCGATTGTCCCCTCTCCCTACTCGTTTACACTTATAGGCTCTACATACTAACTGAACCCTATGAACCCCTCGTTATCTGTCAGGGACCTCGATCTCACTTCCCTGACTCCCCTTTTGACCACCCTATACTTCAACTTCTTTGTCCGTTGATAGTCTAATACATCCCGAAACGTCCAGGACCATTCTTCACACCTCGGATTCTTGTGTTCTTACGAAACTCGACCTATCTTTTAACTGACTTCCTTCGTTCTCATCTTCGTCTTTCAGATCCACCTCTAACGACGTTATAACTCGGTCGACCACAACCACTTACACTATTCCACAGTGACCTAAACCCTATATAATACTTCCGTCTGGGTCCTGAACGACTACCACATTTTCACTCCACACTCTCTTTTTATCCTCAGTTCCTATTGCGACTTCAAAAACTGGGTCCATTGATTCTACCTCAACGGTAGACAACTATACACTTTTTAATACCCTCTTCGTATATAGCTCTACCTCTCGTTTATAATTTAAACAATGTAGTTCCAAGAAGAATCTGTGAGTTTATCTCTATAATTCATCAACGTGTATACTCGGACCTTAACCCTAATCCTGACCTCATATTTAAACTCTAAGGAGTGGTAAATACACTAGAAACTTCAGTATCCTAACCCTCTTTTAACGGATTCCTCATTTAGCTCTACTTCTTTTCTTTTACGGACTCGAGGTTCCACGAGGTCTCTCTTCAGTCATTCTCTCGACCCCTCGTCCCCCGATCGACCACGTCCTTTCCCCCCTCCTCGTCGGTGCCTCTACCTTCCTATGGGTCCTGTCTTTACACAACCCTTCAGGTTCTCTCCGTCCAGAAGGCTCTACTGGTCCCTCGTGGTGCCACGAACCACTCCGTACTGGTTTCTCTCTGACCCTTAACTCTTAGTTATGACAAAATACTGGAACAACTACTCTCCAGACAAACCCTACACTCACCCTTCTTTCAGACTAATGTTCCTAACTCTTCTCTCATTCTCCACTCCCCTTCTTTACACTCCAACCTCTTTGCCCGTCGTCAGTCTAGCGTACCCCGAGACGTCCAGGACCACTCCTCGAACCCTGATATTTCTCCTCGACTCTTTGACGTCATCAACCGTCTCGTCCTCCCCTAACCGTCCCCGACTCCCCTTCCGACAAAGACAGAGAGTGAAAAAAAAAAAAACTCCAACAATTCTTTATAAAAATAAATTTTTCATTTAGTTCTACTGACTTCCTTCTTCTTCGTTTTCAGGAGGAGTGTTCTCATAGAGCCGTTCAGTAGGTCCCAGTCCGTCGGGACCTCAGACACCAGCCGTCTTATTGTTGGGGATCTGTACAGGTACAGGGTTTGGGATCTTGGACCTAATGTAACTTACCACTTGCCCTTCATTTGACGTCTACTTTGATTCCAGAAATTGGACCCCTGGAACTCTGTCCCTCCAATAGACCCACTAGACCCACCTAGGTCCATCAAAGTCCCATGAATTTAACATCCACCCGGGTGAAGACTACCTTTGCACCGTCACACGAACATCCTATCCTTACTAAGGTATCGTTCCCGTGACTTTCACAATACTCTCTCTATCAACATCGATGTAATTTGAGTAAGATACATTTCATCTTATTGTACCCCTAATTCTATTCTATCTTATCTTACCTTCATGTTGTCTTATTTTCGTCTAATCTCACCGTATCTTTTCTTATTTACTTATTTTAGAAAATAAACGTAACATTTGACAATCTAAAAAAAAAAATTGAAGAAGGGGAGGTGGGGTAGAGAATTGTGTACGAAAGATCAAATTGGTTTGTGTCCTAACTAGTACACTACCCCTGTACACAAAAACTGACGGGTCACGGGTAGAAAGTCACTCCTTCGACAAGAGAGAATTCGGGTCCTAAGACTACCTGGAACATATGACGGACGACTGGAACCCCACCAGTGTCCTGGGTCCGCCCGACTAGTACCCTGGGGACACAGAGAGTGATGACCTACTCTCCTATATCCTACCTTCTCCTGATTTCACCTTACTTAGAATACTCCAAAATTTATAACTAGGATCCTCTGTCTTACAGAAAACGAAAACTCCTTATTGGACATTCGGAGACTATCCTTTCTTACTCTATTTATATATTTTTCTTTGCCTCTGTTCGTCTCGGGTCTCCACTTCTTTTTCTCACACTTGTTGTAGTGAGTTCGGAGGTCTATATAGACCCAAACTCCCGTAGGAGGGAATTGCAACAACCAAAGGACTCGGTTATTAAGGGAGAAATCCGAATTCCAGTACACTAAAACTCAAAGACAGTCAACGTAGACGGTCTCAGGATTGTAACGAAGTATAATATAGTGTGCCAATTGTTTATTGCATAAAATTTTTTACGGTTCCCACAGTCTACTAGTCTTACCATTAGTTTTTGTTACAAGACCAACAGTATATCCTAAAGGTAAAGACGAACCTTATCCCCACCTATATGATTCTCTCCTTTGATCGACTCTTTATACAGACAATATATAAAAAAGAAAATCAAAGAAGGGAGTCTAATAATAAAAGTGAGTGGAGATTTTCTTTACTATGACAGTTACGACCGACGGTACACGTACCTAAAACCATACCACGACTCTACGGACATTTCATTAACTCAGACATCCTGATACTCTCGTCTGACACAGACGAAACACTTACTTGGGTGAAAGTAGGACCCTTGGGTAGCACAATGTAAGAGTACTTATATTTCCTTTTAGAGGGTTAACTTTGTTCTTTGATGGAGATGTAGGCGTTCTTGTAAAATGACGTCATAAACTTATCTGTCTGACCGTTATTACAGCTTTACTCCTTCTTTAGGTAACAAACAACTAGTCAGTGATTTATAATAACTAGTCAGTGATCCAGCACGAACGACGAAACTGGGGTACTTCATGTCGTGTGACCCGTAGGGACAGGAAGTGATAGAGGTCCTCAAAAAGAGTTTAAGTACAGGTAACTCAACCACTACGAGTTGGTAGAGTAGGAGACGGTGGGAACAGACGAAAAGAGGTAATAAGTGACCCTTAACGAATAAAGGTAAGTATGTCACACATGAAGGAACAAAGGGACCATCGAGTCAACAATTTCTCAGACGGACGTTAAGTCCTCTGGGTTCAAACTAAGGACCCAGTCCTTCTAGGGGACTTCCTCTCCCGTACCGGTGGGTGAGGTATAAGAACGGACCTCTTCAGGTACCTGTCTCTCTGGAACACCCGATATCAGGTACCCATATATCAGTCTGTGCTGACTTACTGATAGTAAACGAAAGTGTTACACATGTTCGGGTGAACCCCCCGTTCGAAACGAAGACACAAGAGTCATCTTCAAGTTCCATTGACCGAAAATTCGTTACCGGGATACAAAGGAATTTTCTTTTCCCTCTAGTATTCTCATATTTGTCTTCACGTAAGAGACTGAGTAAGATGTGGACGTTTTAGTCGGGGAAGAGGGACTCCAGACCCCAACACCTGTGGAATGGACACACTCCATTACCCCACCGGTACACCCCACTGACATGGGACGGATGGAATCCGACACCACGTCTTCCCTCCAAATCCCAGGATCACCGAGGACCAGAGAAGGTACAGACTGTAACTGTTCTGTGAGATGGAGTTGGACCCGATACAAAAGAGAACTTCATCTCGACAATCAGAGGAGTTAAAAGATGTTTGTGGGACCCTGAAAGAAAGTATGAGTAAGACAAGACGTCGAGGGGAGGTATTTTTAGTCACATATACCGACCCACTAGCCCGTCAGACGTATCGCGTGAGATATTTGCACGTTTCATAGAAGAGGAACCTTTTGTGGATGAACAGGAACCTGGTTTGAACAAAAGAAACCATCGTCTACTTTCTACCGAGGTAACTCTCCACCCGGATGAAAGGAACTTAGACCCGACCGGACACTACAGAGTTGGTTCTCAAACCCCTTCACTGGGGTATGGTCGAGGCCCGGACCGGTAACAAAGATAAACAGAGAATTTTACGAGTAAAAATCCGGGGACCCGGTGTACATAACCCAACCGGTTTGCAAGCAAGTTCGAATAAGTTAGTATACCTTTTTGGGTTTGCTTGAAAAACCGGTCAGGTTGTGTATCAGTCTGACGGGACGGCTTCCCGGGAGTCTCTCCGAGACTCCTACGTACTTCTTCCACTCCTCTGGAGTGGAATTCCACGGTCCGCACACTTGTGCCTGTATAACCTGGAAAAAAGGGATGGGTGACGATCGGCTGATGGTTACTTACTAGGTGTCACTACGATAGTCTCACGTCTTCTCAACGGGTCTGTCCGAAAGAGGTTTAAGGACTGGGTGTTTTGATACTCCAGCTAGGTTTCTCAAACAAATTCCGGGGACTCAAACCCAATATCACAATCCGTCACGATCTATCTGTTCGTCTTACCGAAGAAAGAATAAAACCACAAATTTTTTAAAATAATCTCATATCAACGAAATGTTACAATACAATCAAAAATGACCTGTCGTTTGACTTAGTATATAGGGGAGAAAAACTTAAAGGAAGGGTAAATCAATCGGAGTCCCGTGAGTCAAGGTACACGATATGCCATCCAGGAATAATAAATAGACCAAATACGTATCGTAGTTATCACATATATATAGGTAGGGTCAGAGGGTTAAACAGGGTGGAGAGGGGTGAGGAAAGGAACCATAAGTATGTAAAAAGGAGATGTAGACACACAGACAAAGACGAAACGTTTATTCAATTAAACATGGTATAAAGATCTAAGGTGTATATTCGTTATAATAAGTTATGAACAAAAAGAGAGTGACTGAATGAAGTGAGACATGGTTTCAGAGAACAACTAGAAACAGAAAAAACAAACAAAAAATCGTGATATAGGTTTTTGTAGTAACGGTTCTGGTTATAGTTCCTCTAAAAGGAGGACACAAAAGAACATCCTTAAAATATCAAAATTCAGAAATTTAAAAATTAGATAGGTCAATTAAAAACACCCACTACATTCTACCCCTAGGTTCAGACAAATAGACGTACTATGAAGAGAGTACAATAAAATTTATTATGAAAACTGTAAAAACGGTGGATTAGGAAATTTACGGTAAATGATAGAACGGTCTCTTTACCTCCGAAAACACCGAAACTCTCGTGTACATCGAAGATTACAGGACACACACGACGCACGAGTCTACGAACTCAACACAGACTGACAAACGTTGGGGTACCTGATATCGGACGGTCTGAGGAGACAGATACCCCAAAAGGTCCGTTCTTATGACCTCACCCAACGGTACGGGAGGAGGTCCCCTAGAAGGACTGGGTCCCTAGTTTAGGTACAGAGGACACAGCGGACGTAACGTTCGTTTAAGAAATGGTGACTCGGTGGTCCTTCGGGGAAGATTACAGGACAAGATGTTTTGTAATACACTAAAGGGTTTTAAGTACGATGGAAATTCTAATTTATGAGGTCATTGATAAGTCACCGTGTGTGTATTGAGTCCAGAATGAATAAGGACGGATACAAGAAGGACTCTTTCAAAAAATTACCATACACCAGAACGGTTACCAAGGAAACAGACGAACGATTAATCGGGGTCGTTATCAACAGAAGTTCGTTAGGACAAAGTCGTCCACCTTCTCCCACCCCTAGAACTTAAACGGTTCTGTATAGACGGAACAGAGGGGAGAGAGGAAGGAATTTAAGACGTAAAGAATCCCTAGACACGAGGACATCTCCAACCCAATGTGTGTTAAAGGATGGACATTTAACTAGGTTCTGAATCGACCATACCATTGAACATAACACTACGTACTCAGACTGACTGGTAGACCTTATGAGTTATTGATTATCGTGTAAAGGGGTCGACAACACTACTACCACGATGTTATCGAGTCGTTAAAGATAAGTTGAACATTCACCACGGATTCCCAGTAGTACTGAACTAAGTTCGATTAAAGACCCATAAGACGTAAATAGACGAACTCTCAGTATCACCCCTACATAAAAACCAAGTACCTGAAGATTTAGGTCGATTCAAGTACCTGAAGATTCAGGTTTGGTCGATTCTTTCTCCGTATCGAATCCTTAATATAGAATCGGTGGATGGGAGTCTAGGGACTATCTGTGTTAAAAATCCTTACCCCGGACTGTTGAGTTGTCGCTCTAAGAGTTTCGGTCAGACCATGGGAAAGTCACCTTTTTAGAATGTCCGTTAAATACTATTTCTTCTTGTTATTGAAACTTCGTCGTTTGATGTTAAGGTCGTTGTCCTTTCTGACCCTTATCCTTTACAATTTTACGATAATACAGGTATTGGTTCTTGTGTCTATCCGACTCTTCTGACTTTTTTTTTTTTTTTGGTTGATTTTTAATCACGAAACTTATACTTACATTCCACCTTTAACTTGAGACACCGAATCTAATTGGAAAGATTCGAAGTTTAATGAGTAGACACTTTATCTCATTACCATAACCGATGGAATGTCTCCACGACTCTCTTAATTTTCTACTACGGACATTTCACAAAACTAACCACGAACCGTATATTATTTATATTTACAATTCTAAATAAGAACAATATTAATATAGTTTCGACTAAACGATCTGTATTAGATTAATATACCCCCGAATCAACATCACCTCGTAACCGTAGACTTGTATTTCTGCCTAAGTCCGAAACCTCACAAATCGTCTGCAACCATTAGTAAATGATTTTGACTACCCAAATTCATACTGTTCCCAGAAAGCCAGATGTCGACGTTACTTTCCACTTTCCAGTACTTTAAACCTTTGTACAAACTCCCTCAAACACGGTAAATGATCAATACGTGTACCCGTACAATGAATCGGAGACTCGACATTAAATAAAGAAATATTTCATCTTTAAAATCATTATCGGTATATGTCTTTTAGTTTAATTAATTCGTAACTATTTATGTTGAAATATTCAATTTTCTATTATAATACCTGTCCATGTTTTAATTAAGTCTTTATTGAAATCTTTCCGATAGGAGTTTGTTTCTTAGACAAAAGATACAATTTTGAATCGAAGGGAAACTTTGACAATATCTCTCCTTCGGTCACCTTATATACTCGTCAATAATATACCTTCAATTTTCCTTCTGGAACTCGATCTACCGGTTTACTTACGAAGGTATGAATTGACTTTATGACATATATTGAACTACATTTGAAGACTGAATAAACTTCATGTACATCTGAAATAAGACAGTTGTGAATATCACAAAGATGATATACGCGAGTGATTAACATCCGTTTTAAAGTATCCTTTTTTATTGTGAATTTCCGTTCTACTAAAAGTGGTCTAATTCTGAATCATGAACGATATACGGTCTATAATACGACAAACTGGTCGTAAATTAACAGGGTTGTAATATACAATTCATGATTCCTTTGTCTTGTGCCTCCAACTTCATTACACGGGTTCCAGTGTGTTGCTCGCCTCACGTCTCAGCCTTCACTGAGGTGTCAGGTACGAAAATTGGAACAGTGAGAAACTACTGTGGAGTCTGATCTTCGGGGGGGAACCAGGTGAACTTAAAATAGGATATCAAAAAGAAGTCTCGTAAACAGTTAAACCCAACAGAAATGTACTTCTTAATTTAATAGGAGTCACGGATCATTCTAGGTCGTGTATCATTTATAATTTTTTTATCCATAATCAACTTACTTGGTCCAATTGTTTTCCCTTTCCGTAAGGTCCGTCTCCTTTATCACACCGTTTTAGGACCTCCGTACTTTACTGTACCCATAAGACCTTTGTTATTATTTATAAGTAGCAACTAGTGTTTAGTATACCATTCGTTTAACAATCACATAGTGTATATACCTAAGAGGATTTTCGGGAAGTTCTATCCATAACAATAATAAGGGTAGAATAAGTACTTTAGTTTCAAGTTTGTCTCCTGTATGGAGTAAGTCCTAGTGATTAAGTTATATAGATCATTCACCACCTAAACCCAAGTTACTTCCAGACACATTTAGAGTTCATGTCAAGTAATATACCACCGTAGCGGGACCACCATCAAGTCTTACCGCAGTCATTCTCTGTCTAAATAAGAAATCTGAGATTTCGAGAGTCTTTTGAACTTATAAATTTCGTAAATTAAGGGTATCCGAGATAATAGTCAATTTCATATTTGGTGTCTCGTCGAATGTGTATACATATCATATACATATAGAAATTAATGAAGAGAGAAAGACCTGTGACTTTATAAATAAACGTAATCAAAACCATATATATCCATTGTACTTGACAAAATAGGTGATAAAATTCAATCACAGAGTACAAGTTTACAACTTCAATGACACAACTCCGTCTAAGACTATGTTAAAGATAACTTCAGAAAACCTATTCAAGAGGGACACTCATTCTTCACCCCGGAGAGTTTTAGTCCAACTATGAGGACTGTAGTATGTAGACACCTTCCGTTTAGTAGTCTAGAACTTTCCGTGTATGTTTTTCCCTCTTCTCTCTTACTGGTAGAAGTGACAATAAAGGAACCTGAAAAGTCGTAGTTCCACACGAACACCCCTAAGGACCGTATCTCCCCTTTTTTACTGGGGACTACACACTTTCGTCTATCACCATACTGAATCTTATGGGGAACAACTTTGACTATATGGAACTTAAATTTGATATAGTGAGTAGCCAAGAGTTGAGTCCGACGTGAATCGTAGCAGAACCTCGAGATATTTCTATGACTACAGACCTAGCACGGTATAAGATCTGGTTACCAAGAGTTCAACCCGACACGTAACCTTAAGAAACCTCTCAAAATTTTCGATGACTACAGACCTTATATGGGGTCCCAAGACTAAACTAACCAAACAACATTCAGGACCCACATTCCTTAAGATTTTCGAGGGGTCCATTAAGATTATACGACGGTTCAAACTCCTACTAATAGTATTTGGTTGACTTAGTCTTAGAGATCTCCAATAGTTCAAGTCACTAAGAACTTGGACATGAATATTTTCTTAATATGCTTGTGAAGAGTTTCGTTCCTAAGGACCCGGAATATGGGTCTATAAGACTGAGTCATACAGACCCCACCCTCAAGTACTTAAACGTAAGTATTGTCTGAGGGTTCACTGTGACTACGACGACCAAGTTGCCGGTGAGACACTCGTCGGGACTAGATCAAAATACGATGAGGACCACATTAAAATAAGGGTTAAAAACTGAATTTAGAACACATTTACAAAGTCGCAACTGAGTCAAAATGAACTCCCACATTCTTTTCCCAGTATGCAATCCTGTACCAACAAAAGGACATCAACGACTCAGCACAGGTTGAGAGAACGGCAGGGCACCTGACATCGGGTGGTCCAAAGAGAAAGACACCCCAAAAAGTCCGTTCTTAGGACCTCACACAACGGTAAAGTAGAAGGTCCCCTAGAAGGACTGGGTCCTTAGCTTGGATGGAGAGGACGTAACCGTCCACACAAGAAATGGTGACTTGGTGGTCCCTTCGGGGACACCACTGGATCCAGTCTTATAATTTGTCCTCACCGTCCGGGGCAACCTCGTCGATATTCATTATTCTTCCATTTAGAGACCCACTCGCCCTACCAGTACGCCAAGTCTATCAGTCACAAGAGAGAAGGTGAGGTATAAGAAAGGGTAATAGTTACCTCCTAGACCCGAAACTACAAAAATTTTTCCACACTACTAAAATGGATACCACTTATTATTCTGTACAACTCTAATGTCTATTTTCACGGACGTCAAATTTCTTTTATGTAATCTTGAATCTCGAGTCTCAAAACGAGGAAAACGAGGAAGTTTTATGCGTGGAACCCTCTTGTTGGTGTATAAACTTACTCCCACGTTTACGTGGGTTTAGAAAACAATAAAGTCTCTACGAAAATCTTGAATCGACTGTCTAAAACCTCGTAGAAATTCTAAATTAGTCATCGTTAAAAATCACTTTTATAAAAATTCTTTTTTTAAATTTGTAGTCTTTTCATCTCACTGATCATACGACGACGACGACGATTCAGCGAAGTAAAGACATATAAGTTGTAGTTCCATACAATAGTCTTAAAAAAGGTATAACGAAATAGATTTCGAAAAAGAAAAAAAGATAAAGACTTCACCATCTGCAGTTTATATTCTGTAGTCAGTAAAATATGGAAGTACGAAGTCACATGTAGAGATTTTTCCTATATAAATTTATATTGATGTCACGGTAACAGAATTATTTTACAATTAAGGAATTATAATACGTCATGGTAGTAAAGTTTCCACGTTTCTTCGGAGAAACGTTAAAAGGAAGTTCAGTCTTAGGTTCTTTCTCGATAAGTAACCTACAATACGTAGGATTCTGAGAAAAGTAAATATGACTGGGGTAGGAATAAAAAGTGAAAGTACTGTAAAACTAATCAACATTGGGGACCAGTTACTGAACAGTTGTCTTTGGAGATCTTAAAGGGTTAAAATCTTATCAAAAACGAAGTAACACCACAGTGCATTAAACAAACAGATCGAGGACAAAAAACACAAACGAAGAATTTAAAAGATAAAAATTACTCTCTTATTAACGGAATGTCACAACACATGTATGTATTTTAACACAACGCACACCGACACAAGACGGTATGTTGTTGTACTCAGCCGGTATTCGTACGTGAAGAGAAGGGAGAACTCTGAGGGAGGGTGATGTGGAGATAGGGTAGGGAGATCCAGTAGTGTCTCGCCACTCGACTCGAGGGACACGAAGTATCGTCGAAGAATGAACGATAGCAAAAATCCGTACCATTATACACATAAAGTACGATGAGAGACTTAAGCACCAAAAAACAAACAAACAAACAAAACAAAACGAACCTATTTAATCGTAATCGAAAACTGTGAACTAAACCAAGACCGAAGTGTAAAAACCGTTCTTATGAAATATCCTTCCTACGATGTACGAGGACAACGCAGCGTATTCTATTACTACAGGCCAACAAAATTAGGACTTTAGGACTAGGGAGGTAACAATTCGAGGGGTAGTTGAGAGGTAAATTACCAAAGAAAGGTAACTAACACAACGAACCGAGTTAATAAAATGAATTCCTGATGTTTTAACATTAAAAGATTTAGACAAAAAGGAGGGATGCACTAAATCGATCTCATAAAACTAATTTCTTTGTCGAAAGGTAGTAGTCAGTTCTGATAAGTCAATAGGACTTTATGTCAAATACATTCAATTCCATACATTCTTACTGATTAAGAAAGGAGAATTAAAGATTAACAATTGAAAGTTTTATTCCTTAATAACTGGGTCAATGAAGGTTTCAACAATTTACTCCAAAAAACCAGAAAGGGAAATGGACAAAATTGTAATTATAATAGTTAAGTACCCAAAAATTTTCAGGTGACAAAAGGTTAGTTAACGTGAGTAAGAAAAACTATCTTTGAGAAAGGGTAATCGAGAAATGGAAGAACTATATTGGGTCAACAGAAACTATGTAATATTGACCGTGTTTTACAGGGTCATTTACACCGTTTATAGACTGTACATAAACGGTCTTTGAAACAACGGATATTACTTTTTGTCTCGAACCACTATGGTCAAAATAAATTTCGTTTGTTCATTTAGATTATATATTGGTATTTCATTTTTATTGTCGAAAAAAAAACATACACACCAATCATTTGAATAAATTCCCTGATCTAGACTATCTGTCTCACGGACTACTTGATACCTACCTCCAAGTACTATAACAAATCCTCTGTCCCTCGTTCTGGTAGGGTGTTCTTTTTATTTACGTTTTTTCGTTTTACCGACAGACTCCTCCGGAATGTTTATCGACACTTTTCTTCTCTTCACTTTTCGTTTCCTCTTTTCCTTTCTATATGGGTAAACTTACGTTCCAAGGTTTCTTATCGTTCCTCTCTATTCTTTCGGAAGGAGTCACTAGTCACGTTTCTTTATCTTTTGTTATCTTACCCTTTTCTGATCTCTAGAGATCACGAGAACGGACCTTTTAGGGTACCTACCTCCTCGGACCACCCGACGTCGGGTACCCAGCGATTCTCAGTCTGTACTGACTTCACTGAATCGTCGTCGTCGTCTCTAGAGAAGTTCTTTTAAGCTTTATGGTTCCCTTGTAAAGTACGTTTCTACCCGAGTTATTTCCTGTCTTTACCATACTTGGATCTTCGTCTTCTATAATTCTTCTCCACCGTTCTTATGTGTCTTCTTGACATGTTTTTTCTAGAAGTACTGGGTCAATTAGTACTACCACACTAGTGAGTACATCTCGGTCTGTAGGACCTTACACTTCAGTTTACCCGGAATCTTTCGTAGTGATACTTGTTTCGATCACCTCCACTACCTTAAGGTCAACTCGATAAAGTTTAGGAGTTTCTACTACGACACTTTTACGACGTGAATTATACGGTCGTTTAAACGTTTTGAGTCGTCACCGGTGTCCTGGTCTTTTCCAGTCAAAGGTAAGGTCAGGGTTTCTTTCCGTTACGGTTTCTTACGAGTTTGATGACGTGTTACGTGAGTAGAGTGTGCGATCATTTCATTACGAGTTTTAAGAGGTTCGGTTTCAAGTTGTCATGCCCTTGGTCCTTGAAGGTCTACAAGCTCCACCTAATTTTTTCCGTCTCCTTGGTCTCTAGTTTAACGGTTGTAGGCGACCTAGTACCTTTTTCGTTCTCTCAAGGTCTTTTTGTAGATAAAGACGAAATAACTGATACGGTTTTGGAAACTGACACACCTAGTGTTATTTGACACCTTTAAAGAAATTCTCTACCCTTAGGGTCGGGTGGACTGGATGGAGAACTTTTTGGATATACGTCTAGTCCTTCGTTGTCAATCTTGACCTGTACCTTGTTGTCGGACCAAGGTTTATCATCAAGGTTTTTATCATACAGTTCCGACATATAACAGTGGGACGAATAAATTGAAGATACGTCTCATGTAGTACTCTTTGTAACCTGACCCACTTCGTGTTCGACCTTAGTTCGAACGACCCTCTTTATAGTTATTGGAGTGCATCCGTCTACTACGGTTGGAATACCGTCTTTCACTTCTCCTTGATTTCTCAGAGAACTACTTTCACTTTCTCCTCCCACTTTCTCAACCGAATTTCGAGTTGTAAGTCTTTTGATTCCAGTACCGTAGACCAGGGTAGTGAAGTACCGTTTATCTACCCCTTTGTCACAGTCTGAAATAAAAACCCCCGAGGTTTTAGTCACGTCTACCACTGACGTCGGTACTTTAATTTTCGACAAATGAGAAACCTTCCTTTCAATACTGGTTGGATCTGTCGTATAATTTTTCGTTTCTGTAATGAAAAGGTTGTTTCCAGGCAGATCAGTTCCGATACACATACCTACACTCAACCTGACATTTCTTTCGACTTGCGGGAACCCTAACTACGAAAACTTGACGCCATAACCTCTTCTGAGCTCTCAGGGAACTTGACGTTTCTCTAGGTTGGTCAGGTAGGATTTCCTTTAGTCAGGACTTATAAGTAACCTTCCTGACTACGACTTCGACTTTGAGGTTATGAAACCGATATACTACGTTTCTTGACTGAGTAAACTTTTCTGGGAATACGACCCTTCCTAACTTCCGTCCTCCTCTTCCCCTGCTGTCTCCTACTCTACCAACCTACCGTAGTGACTGAGCTACCTATACTCAAATTCGAGATCCTCAACCACTACCTGTTCCTTCGAACCGTGTGACGTCAGGTACTCCAGAGTTTCTCAACCTGTTCTGACTCATTGACTTGACTTGACTTCGAATAAAATTTCCATCAAGTTTTCTTGTTGTTACCTAGAAATCTTTTTAAAATATCTTAAACTCTGGGTCTCGAAAATAAATATGACAAAACCACTTCCCTACAGACATACCCAACATTCCTTTTTTTTTTACATAGGATCACTGAGACCATCCTCTTAAAATTGAGAATCAGGAAAGGTAATTTAAAGAAAATAACATAAAAATTCAAGACCTTAAAGTCTAAAAGAAATAGACAACTAAACGTCGGAAAGTTAAAAAAAAGTAAACAAAGTCCTCACAAATCTGAACGAACGACCTCGTAAACATATTGTCGACGGAGTTTCAGACAGTCTATGTAGATTATAGGTAGAGTAGAACCCAACTACAGACATCTAAAAGAAAGGGTACACTCCACCTCTACCCAAAAAAAACCAGAAAGTATACGAGTCATCAAGACCTAATTTAGACTGTGTAAAACTTATAATCCAACACTCTAATACCTAGAACAATTTAGGATGTCACTTACAACTTTTTTTTTAAAAAAAACCTACGGATTAGTCCAAAGTAAACCTTCAAATTTTAACGGAAGTAACGTGACATCAAGATTACAGTTGAGTCGAAAGTTTCGGAAACGTCCTAAACTTACATACGGTACGCACGTAGTTCACTGTTCGGACCCTGGTCAAGAGTTTTATAAAAAAAAAGACTAATTCTAGAACAGGTATACATGTGTCCAGTCCCACAAGGATCCTAATTATTTGAAACACTTCAGTGAAATACGAACAAGTGGTGATGTTAGAGAAGTCATGAAAAATCGAAAGACCCCCTAGAGGAAAAGTCTGAAAACCGGTCTTTAGACCCCGAAATCAATAGGACCAGTCTTACCTACAGGGGACGACGTAGGTGTGTCCCCTTGTTTACTACCCCAAAGGTTTATGTCACCTCTGTTACCGTTTGGGTGGTGACCAAACCATGATGAGACTTAACATCAGAAAAAGTGGTTGGGTGAACGGTGATGAAACGTCAGTGGACTAGCAAAGGAACATATAAGACAGGTCCAAAATTTTGACTTAAGTCACCTTCTCTGTCGCTCCTCAAACAAGTGAGGTAGAATGGGTCTCGGTCTTTGAAAACGAATCTTAAATCTGACTGATAAAAAAAGGAATGTCCCGGTCTATCATTTACAAAATCCGAACAACCAGTGTGTTAAAGACAACGGGATAGTTGAGAAGACAATGTTTTCGTTGGCATTTGTTATGTGTTTACTCACCATACTGACACAAGACCCTTCTAAGATAAAATTTTATCCACAGACCGTGCGCCTGGTACCGAACGGTCAGAGACAAAATCTACTACTTAAGTTCCGAATGACTCACCTCCTACAAATAGACCATCCTTACACCTTGTCGGTATCCTTTATGCAAAAGAAAATAGTAAAGCTACAACTTTAGATCGCACCTACTATGCAGAGTTCTCAATGATCGATAAAATAAAACTAAGTGAATTTTTGACTACAAGGGCAGATAACATATAGTATGAGGTGATCCGTAAATTCACGAATTCTTAATGATGAACTCAATATCCGATTCAACGTCAGAATGTGAGAAGAACGGTTACAGACACAGAAACAAGTTACAGCTAAAGTATCATGTTCTGACTGTAAAGATGATTGAGTATATCTGTATCGTCGTGTCATAAAAACGACAAATGGTACCGTTTCGAACAACTAGAGTCAGGACCAATTAGTCTTTGTAAGAGAAAGTGTTAACAGGGGTCCGGTTGTGTTGAGTTAATCTTCATGTAAACCTGGTCTCTTTGAGTTGATTACGAGTTCACACCTTCGTTTACACATACTCCCAGATGAACCCAACGGAGAGTCCGGACTTATAATAGGGTGAATGACAGTAGTTCTCTTGTCTTTGTCAAAAGACTCTAGGGTTCTTGGTTCCTCTTAACCGTCTCTACATAATAGAACTAAAGTTCTCTAGACAGTCCTATTTACGTCAAAAGCCAAAATATAAAGTCTGGTTTCAGACTAGTCAGAACACGTTCCGTCCGTAGACGTCTCTAAGACTCTGAAGGTGAACTTTAAGATGATTCTCAAAGTGTAGATCACCTTCGACTATCCTCCGACACCAGACCCCAAGAGTAACTAAACAGGTTATCCGGAGAGACGATTGGGATGAAAGTCGTTGAGAATAAACTCCTCGAAACGGTATGAGAGGAGAAACTCCTCGACTATTATTCTTGTCTTTCCTATCTTTCTTCTTTACTTCCTTCCTTTCTGCTTATCCACTTTGGTCGTAAAGAACACTTTTCTTATCAAATTATTAAAGTATACTTTCGAATAGTAAATTAGAGGTGTTGGTGAGCCACTTCCACACCCGACTCTAATGAGTACTTCCCTGAACCCACTACGAGAAGTCTCGGGAACTGGGACCTCTCCCGAGGTCTTCAAGGAACTAGAGGACCGTCTTCGACATCCCAATCATTTACCTAAAAAGAAAGGGGTATCAGAGTCAAGTCAACGAGTCACCACAGGCTGAGAAACGCTGGGGTACTTGGCGTCGTGCGGTCCGGAGGGACAGGTAGTGGTTGAGGGCCTCAAGTGAGTTTGAGTACAGGTAGCTCAGTCACTACGGTAGGTCGGTAGAGTAGGAGACAGCAGGGGAAGAGGAGGACGGGGGTTAGGGAGGGTCGTAGTCTCAGAAAAGCTTACTCAGTTGAGAAGCGTACCCCACCGGTTTCATAACCTCAAAGTCGAAATCGTAGTAAGGAAGGTCTCTTGTGGGTCCCGACTAGAGGAAGTCTTACCTGACCAACCTAGAGGAACGTCAGGTTCCCTGAGAGTTCTCAAAAGAGGTTGTGGTGTGAAGTTTTCGTAGTTAAGAAACCACGAGTCGGAAGAAGTGTCAGGTTTAGAGTGTAGGTATGTACTGGTGACCTTTTTGGTATCGGAACTGATCTACCTGGAAACAACCGTTTCATTACAGAGACGAAAATTATACGATAGATCCAACCAGTATTGAAAGGAAGCTCTATGGATTATGAGACTCTCTCCAGTATTAGGTTGTTGGGCATCGCCATGTAACACCTTCTCTTCAGGGATGACGTCCACAAGGTCACAATGACAATCTTTCGAGAAGGAGGAGTTATCTTACACTACTTGTCATAATTATACACTACCAGGGTTCGTGTACTTCCAATCGATGGGTGGACTTTTCATAGAATCCTCTCCATTAATTCCGTCTCTTCGTTCTTGTATGCCCAGAAAACTTCTACCATATTTCTCCGTCTTGAACATATTCTTGAACTTAAACTCTGAACTTTAAAACCAATCCTACTTAAGACCCATGAAAATAAAAATTCCAGTATAAAAATTCTAGTGTAAGGTTCTACCATGGAGGGGGGGTTTTTTCCTGAAATTGATGCGATTAAATCCACAGTAAGGATGTTTCTAAGTATAAAAGTCCCTGAGTTTACCGGACGGAACTGAAAATTCTGACTTAAAAGAATTCTAAGATTCCGGGAAGAACTGACCATGACTCCGTGTCGTCTCTCTCTGTCATCGATCGCCATTGTAGTTGAAACCCCGTAAAAGTAACCCAGATTAAGAATGAAGGAGTACGATCCTATGATGATGACATTCTGGGTGAAACTGAAATCATTATTGAAAATTTTTATTTTTACTTTGTACTTTATACACCTGTCTAAAAATCTTAATTTTGTCAATCTTTTTACCAAAATTTTTCACTTTATACTATAAACTACTGTGAAGTACCGACACACCGAGTCAATGTATGTCTACTTTCCTACAAGTCTCTATAAGTCACAGAAAGAGTTCTAACAGATTGATCAATCCGTTATAAACGAACTTGGATAGATGCAAATGAGAGAGGTGACTGAGTAGGGTTTACCATCATGTAGAGTCTTAGCAAACCCACTCAAAATTTTTATACATATAAGGACTGAGATCATTTAGAGGTCATTAAGACTCACGGACCCACACACAAAGTCGTGTACATGAAAAATTTTAAATAAAAAGTAACGTCCTATTAACGAAATGTTACAACACAACCAAAGACGACATGTTGTTACACTTAGTCGGTATTCATATATATATAGGGGAGGGAGAACTCGGAGGGAGGGTGGGGAAGTAGGGTGGGGAGATACAGTAGTGTCTTGTTGTTCGACCCGAGAGATACAATATCGAAGAGTGATCGATCGATAAAGTGTGTACCATCACAGAAATACAGTTAAGATGAAAGAGTCAAACGGGGTGGGAGGGGAAGGTAGGCACACGTGTTCAGACAAGAGATGCAGACGTAGAGATAAGGACGGGACGTTTATCCAAGTAACCATGGTAAAAAGATCTAAGGCATATATACGAAATTATATGTTATAAATAAAAAGAGAAAAACTGAAGAAAGTGAGGCATATTGTCAGATATCCAAGTAGGTGGAGTGATGTCGACTGAGTTGAAGTAAGGAAAAATACCAACCCAATATAAGGTAACAAGTACATGACGTTAAAGAAATAGGTAAGTAGACAGTCAACTGTAGAACAAACAAAGGGACAGGGCCGATACACTTCGACGTTGCTTGCAGTCCCATGTAGTGGAAAAAAAAAAAAAAAATTACTTTAGAATGGTCTACTAAGACTCATTCTTGAGACGATTCTTGATACGATTAGGTTCGACTTACAATCCACCTCTCAGAATTTACGTACTGAATAAATATCAATGAGCTTCCTATCTAAAGTTCTTGTTTACGTAAAACGAAAATTGTTCGGTTGAAGATACATAAAACACTTGAACGATCAATGTCAACCTACAAATATATCTTCTTAAGACAAACTTTGTGTGAACCTTTAGATGAATTTTTACATAATCCTACAAACAAAACTAGACTTTTTTCCCGAAAAGACTTTTTCGTAACAGACAAACTCTTACTATGGAATACCACTTACCACAACCTAAGCACTAGAGGCTTCTTCTAAATCGAAGCCCTGATTCCTGGTCCGAACTTGTGAGTTCTCGAAAACATATCGTCTCAAAATAACTTCATATTTTTCCCTGTCTCTTTCAAAGACTGTACCTGTAGTCCTCCCCCGGTCTCTCACGGGGGGACGATCAGAAATCGTTTCCTCAATATCTGAAAAATTCAATAATGTTATTTAGGTTTCTTACAGAGTTCCAACATCCTTAAAATGACCTGGGTGAGGGTATTATACGTAAAATTCTATTGACCTAATCGGTCTTCCAAAAATCCTTCCTCTTTGACAGGAGTCCGTCCTATATAACAACAATATATTAGGAATCCTGTCTCAAATTTGACTCAACAAACAACCAATTAGTAGTCAAGGCCCGAATTTCTTTTTTTCGTAAGATACACTGATTCTGATTCCTTACATCTCTCTTTTTTTTTACAGAAAAGGAGGAGGAACTTTTAAGATCTGGGGATAGAGACGAAGTTCTCGGGGTCTGGGGAAAGAGGAGGAACCCCTGGGACCTGAAGAATGGTTGGACGGATCCTTGACTGAGAAAGTTCTTCGACCGGGAAAAAGTCCTAGGTGGGGGTCTAAAGTTGGTAAAGATTTAAAGTAAGTTCCTAATAAATGAAAATGAATGAAATAAAAGTATTAAGGATGTTTAATTACAAAAGTTGTTCGTTTATAAATGAGGTAATAACAGGAAGTTTAAACTAATTGTTACTTTTATTTTTTTTAGTGTGTCGTCTTAGGTCTTCCATCTATACCTGATAACTGATATTACTGGAACCTGAAGACGACATAAAATTTATAGATGGTAGACAGAGGGAACCTCTTCTACTGAGGACTAATCTTTTCTCACCGAGTAATTAGTACGTCCGTCTAAACTATCATTTAGAACTTTAGAAATGTCATTGTTGTTTTTGGAACAATATGTGTAACACCTCTGTAAAGATTCCTTACTTTGGGGACAAACTTGTATACGAAAACACTTGGAGTATCCCAGTCCTGACTACGGCTGGAGCCAAACCGTAACTTATACTCATCCAGTCCGAGAATATACTCTTGGATAACTTCCTAGAGGTATCACTTTTACCAGGGAGAAGAGGAACTCACGTCAAAAGTTTGACGATTTAAGTTATGGACATCGTTAAAGACCGACTAAAAGTTCTTTCTAGGTCCCTTAGTGTTTAATATTTCATTGGTCAGAACATGTTCTCAAATTGTTGAACTGGAGCACATCAGAAACATAATTTATATAGTCTTTAATTTCTTTTATTTCTATTTAATCCGTCGTCTATAATTTTAAAGTAACGAGAGTCGTACGTACCTCTATCTCCAACATCTCCGTAAACGAATCACAAAAGTGTCTCATCTAATTCGGCCGAAAAAGTCAATGAAGTATGTCGAAAAATTTTAGGATTATAATTCGCAGTCCTTATTTCTCCAAGATCAAAAAATTTCTTTTAATACAAATAGGGATAATTTAGATTATTACTTTAGAAACGTTTATTAAACCTGTTGTCCCGACAGTTAGTAGTCTCGAAGATTATCCTTTCTATGAACAGGACACGTCACCACACCACTCGAACACCCCCTTCACCCTGTAAATGTATTAGAACTCGGATTACAGAGTACAGACGGATCTGTTTGACCGAAGATTCGAGAGACTTCTGGACATGAGAGTTCAGTGTCATCAAAAAAAATAAAGATAACTAGTAATCATTCACTTACGTAACAACAACACCAAATCAACGCTTCAGTACAGGTCGAGAAAACGCTGGGGTACTAGACAACGGGTGGTCTGAGGAGACAGATACTCTAAAAGGTCCGTTCTTATGGTCTCACCCACCGGTAAAGGAAGCGATCCCCTAGAAGGGGTTGGGGCCCTAACTTGGGTGTAGAGGACGTAACCGTCCGTCCGAGAAATGGTGACTCGGTAGTCCCTTCGGGTTTATTTACGTATTTCTTATTTCAATCTTTTAGTGACCGAACCATGAAGGTCGTCTTAATATAGTTATCAGCAAATTCGATTACCAGTTACCAACAATCCTTGTCCTTTAAGTGCACCAGAACTTTATAGTAGGGAATCTATTGAAAAAAAAAAACTGGAAATTTTTATAACTCTACATTGACTGTATGTCGTAACACATTAAAATTCCATATATTACACAGACAAACTACATAAATACCCCCGAAGGGGTCACCGAGTTACCATATCTTAGACGGACGTTACGTCCTCTACGTCCAGCTAGGGACCCAGCCCTCCCGTACCGTTGGGTGAGGTCCTAAGAACAGCCCCTTTAGGGTGCCTGTCTCCTCGGACCGTCCGATGTCAGGCACGTCAGAGCATTCTCGACCTGTGTTGACTTCGTTGACTCGTGTTCGTGGGTGTTATATAAATATATAAATATTTATATTTCAAACGTAAGGACCTAGATTTCAAACATAATACCGAGATTTCAAACAGTATGACCTAACAATGATGGACATAACACTATAGCACATAATCTAGAAGTCTTGAATGAATGACCAAAGTTTAAACATGGAAATTCGTAAAGGATGTAAAGGGGTCTGGAGGTCAGGGACTATTGGTGTTAAGACGACACATACTCAAGTGGAAAAGATCTAAGGAATGTATTCACTCTAGCATGTCACGAACAGAGAGGAACGGACTGAAAACAGTGAATCGGAAGTTTCAGGTAAGAGTTCCAGTGTGACAGTCCTAAAGGAAGAAAGAGTCCCGACGTATTATAAGGTAATATATGCATTTATATGTGATGTAGAATTAGGTAAGTAGACACCTACCTGTGAATCCGATAACAAAAACATGGAACCGATAACTCTTATTGTACCGTTACTTATACCCTCGCGACCATAGCGAAAGTCGATGACCAAAGCTAAGAAAACTTACATACAAAGTCCGTACCCTAGTGGTCTAGTATACTATCGACTTAAAAATTAAAAAACTCCTTTGGACTATGACAGAAGGTGATACCGAACGTTAGAGGTAAGAGTAGTTGTCATATGTTCCCGAGAGAAAAAAGGTGTAAGAATGGTCCTTAAAAATGGAGAAGATTTATTTTCGGTAGAATGGTCCATACTCCTCTATTGAGTAACCAAAACTACACGTAAAGGGACTACCGATCACTACGACTCGTAGAAACGTATATGGATAACCTGTAAATATACATTAGAAACCCTTTTACAGAAGTCCAAAAAACGGAAAAAAAACATTAGCCTAGTAAGTGAAATACACAATAACTCAATACTCAATAATCATAAATAAAATTAAAATTCGGGAATAGTGGACATACCAAACATTTATAAAAGACGGTAAGACATCCAACGGAAAAGTTAAGTAACAAAAGAAACGATGTGTCTTCGAGAAGTTAAATCAAGGCGAATAACGTCAGAAACAACAAACACTAAAACCACAGAATAGGTTCTTTAGGAACGATTTCGGTTACAGTTCTTAGAAAAAGGGGTACAAAAGATCGTCAACATGACAAAATACAAATCTACTAGACAAAACTTAAAAACAATCACCACATTCTATCTCCAGGTCAAAATAAGAAAACATACGTCTATAGGTCAAAAGGGTCCTGATAAATAACTTCCCTGACAGGAAAAGGAAGTAACGCACCAGAACCTTGGGAACAATTTTTAATCAGTAAAGTCAAGGAAGTCAAGTCAAGTCAGCGAGTCAGCACAGGCTGAGAAACGCTGGGGTACTTAGCGTCGTGCGGTCCGGAGGGACAGGTAGTGGTTGAGGGCCTCAAGTGAGTCTGAGTGCAGGTAGCTCAGTCACTACGGTAGGTCGGTAGAGTAGGAGTCAGCAGGGGAAGAGGAGGACGGGAGTTAGGGAGGGTCGTAGTCTCAGAAAAGGTTACTCAGTTGAGAAGCGTACTCCACCGGTTTCATGACCTCAAATAAGTCAAGGTTAAGTCTTGGAATAAGACAAGTCGAATCAAGTCAGTGAGTCAACATAGACTGAGAAACGCTAGGGTACCTGACGTCGTACGGTCCGGAGGGACAGGTAGTGGTCCAGGGTCTCAAATGAGTCTGAGTACAGGTAACTCAGTCACTACGGTAGGTTAGTAGAGTAGGAGACAACAGGGGAAGAGGAGGACGGAAGTTAGAAAGGGTCGTAGTCCCAGAAAAGTTTACTCAGTCAAGAACGTAGTCCACCGGTTTTATAACCTCGAAGTCGAAGTCGTAGTCAGGAAGGTTACTTATAAGTCCTGACTAAAGGAAATCCTCCCTGACCAATCTAGAGGAACGTAGGACCTTACGGTTCAGTTCACCAGGAATCCTTTGTAGTGAAGATTGTTTTAATCATCTCCACTACCTTAAGATCAACTCGATAAAGTTCAGGATTTTCTACTTCGACACTTTCACGATATAAGTTATACGGCCGTTTAAACCTTTTGAGTTGTCACCGGTGTCCTGACCTTTTCCAGTCAAAAGTAAGGTTAGGGTTTCTTTCCGTTACGGTTTCTTACGAGTCTGATAACATATTAACGTGAGTAGAGTGTACGATCATTTCATTACGAGTTTTAAGAGGTTCGGTCCGGAGTCGTCATACACTACAAGTTCGACCAAAATCTTTTCCGTCTCCTTGGTCTCTAGTTTAACGGTTTTAGGTAACCTAGTATCTTTTTCGTTCTCTCAAGATCTTTTTGTAGATAAAGACGAAATAACTGATACGGTTTCAGAAACTAACCTAGTGTCGTTTGACACCTTTTAAGACTTTCTCTACCCTTATGGTCTGGTGGACTGACGGAGGACTCTTCAGACACACTTCGACATCAATCTTGACCTGTACCTTGTTGTCTGACCAAGGTTTATCCTTTTCCTCATACAGTTCCGACATATAACAGTGGGACGAATAAATTGAATATACGTCTCATGTAGTGCTCTTTACGACCCGACCTTCTTCGTGTTCGACCTTAGTTCTAACGACCCTCAAGTGGAATATACATAACAAATACAGATCCGAGAGATAAGATAAGGGGGCGGAACACACGGATGAATATATGGTCATGGTATGACAAAACTAGTGAAACATTATTCCGAATTTTAGACCGTTACACTACCCAAGTCGAAACACGAAAGAGTCCTAACGAAACTCATATAATTATGTTCCAGAAGACACTAAAGTTTAAAATCTCATTAGAGAAAGATAAAGACATTTCTGACGACAACTCTAAAACTAATTCTAAAGTAATTTATACATCAAGTGAAACCCATCATATGCACAAACGTTATAGTCAAGAAGGTTAGGTTCTTGTACCCTAGATAAAGGTAAATAAACATAGAAGAAGTTAGAAAAGTAGTTACACAATGTCAAAAACAACATGCGTACAAAGTGGAGGAACCAATTTGTATAAAGGTTCACAAAATAACTAAAAATTACGACAATATTGACCCTAACAAAGGAATTAAAGAGTAAGTCCATCAAGTGAGAATGACATATCTTTACGTTGACTAAAAACATACAACTAAAACATGGGACGTTGAAATGACTTAACTAAATAAGATTATCAAAAAAAAAATTACTTCAGAAATCTCAAAAGAGATATAATTTAGTTAGTCGATGTTCGTCCGTTAAAATGAAGAAGGAAAGACTACACTTACGGAAAATAAAGAGAACAGATTAATGAGACCCATCCTAAAGGTTATGAGATAACTTATCTTTACCGTTTTTCACCCTAAGATACGGAACATGGACTAGAATCTCCTTTCCTAAAAAAAAGTGGTGACTCGTGTTACAATTGGCACCGTAACAACATATACCGGAACTAATACGAGGTCATGAAACCGGTGGAGTACACTTCTCAACTGAGTAACCTTTTCTGAGACTACGACCCTCCCTAACCCCCGTCCTCCTCTTTCCCTACTGTCTCCTACTCTACCGACCTACCGTAGTGACTGAGCTACCTGCACTCAGACTCACTTGAGGCCCTCAACCACTACCTGTCCCTCCGGACCGCACGACGCTAAGTACCCCAGCGTTTCTCAGCCTGTGCTGACTCGATGACTTGACTACGATTCATTATAAGGAAGATATGACTTGAAGGAAGAATGGGTTGAATAACAAAAAACAGTACTTTCCTACAAGTTAAAACGGTTTACAAAAAAGACATAGTCAACTCTACTAGTACACTAAGAATGGAAACAAGACAATTACACCACACATAATGTACATAACTAAACACATACAACTCGATAGAACTCTATTTAGTACGAACTATTATTACTTACTAAGAAAAATCACACGACAACGTAAGTTAAACGATTATGGAACAACTCTTAATCTATTGTACTAAATGTCTCCGTCTTCACTTATAAAGAAACGTAACCCCTTGTATTCGACACTAAGTGAATTGGTTCACTAGTTTAATTACAAGGAATAACACTCTGTTACTAATAATATACAGGACTAAATCACTTTATTCATATGTTAGCGTGGGGACATTGTAAAAAACGTTTTTTTTTTTTTTTAAAATGGACTTAGAAAATCAGTCACCTAAGTAGTTAGTCTGTTCAATTAATGTACTGTACAAGATAATGTTCTGGTAACCGGACCGGAGACCGTTTTTGAGTTACGGTATTCTTTTTCCCATGTGAAGACATAATTTTCTCTGACTTTCTTTTCGTTGGTTTAAGTAAAAGACTTAGAATAAATCTAGGGCCTAGTCTCCTTTTTGGGGTTGTAAATTTTATAAAAATCCTTAACAATTTTAAATTTAAGTCACAGAGAGAAGGGGAAGGAAGGGGTAGAGAAAGAGGAGAAGTCACCCGTACTCTCAGTATAACACCAACACATCTTAACTATAGAGGAATTAAAATTAGAATCCTCTGTAATTTCATAAATTTCCACTTCTCCACTTCAGATTTTAAGTGAATGTTTATATAGTCCTTTTACCTTTTTTTTTTCAGTAGCTACTCGTGGGCTCTCTCTCTCTCTCTTACCTTGATATAACGGTCATTACAATGTTTACCCACTTAGATGCACTTCCTGTCTGCCGACAAATACACGACACGAAGGTTAGCGAGACATCGAAACTTTAACAAGTTGTATTTTTCATCCCCTTTTAGATGAGTAAATAAACTTGTATGTACTTGTAGAGAATTTATAATCTCTTTCGACTGAAGTCATTAAAAACTTTATGAGTCTTAAAATAATTTATATTTTAGTTGATGAATATAAACTTGTCAGTCTTGTAAAATACACCTACTGTAGAAAGTCGGATATTCGTAAACGAATGATTGTACATTCTATGTGTCTAGAGAATTTTATTGATTTGAACTACTTCAAGTTGAGAGTATCTATGGACAGAGGAACCTTTCTTTAGACAATCTCTAAAGAGATTCCCTTAGAGATGTCTCCAGCGAGTCAACACAGGTCGAGAAACGCTGGGGTACCTGACATCCGACGGTCCGAGGAGACAGGTAACCTAAAGGGTCCGTTCTTATGACCTTACCCAACGGTAAAGGAAGAGGTCCTCTAGAAAGACTGGGTCCGTAGTTTGGACGTAGAGGACGTAACCGTCCACCTAAGAAATGGTGTCTCGGTGGACCCTTCGGGTAGCTATCTTCAATCGAAGGAACATTAGTTTCAATTAGACTAGAGACACGGTTCGTATTTCGATTGAAGTAAAGTCTTTATTTTTAATACGGTACACGTCGACGAAACTTTCTAAGACAAGTAAGAACCCGACTAACTCCCTATAACAAGTAAGAACCCGACTAACATAGACGTAACGAACCTTACCGACGAGACGAAGACTACAGACAGGACACCTGAAGAGGTTAAGAGACCTCTTCTTGTGGTGTTTGGGAAATCTAGACACATTTTAGTTTCAACCAAACTATATAAATAGAAAGGTATCTATAGGACAAACGAAAGGTTGTAGACATAGAGAATGACATTGTCCCCGTGTAAAATGAAAAAAAAAAAGAGTATAATTGAATTATACACGTAATTAATTGAACGATACTCTAACTAGAGAGGAAAAGACAACGAATAAAAATATATTTTAGTCGAAACAATTTGAATGAGTAAGTTCTATTGCAGAGATTGAAAGACGAGGTGTCAATTGGGAAGATTGAGAAAATACATCCCAATGTTTCAGGGTCCACCGTGATCACCGTCTCTTAGGTGGACGGTCACTTCTCTACACCCAAGCTAGGGACCCAGTCTTTGTAGGAGACCTCTTACTTTACCGTTGGGTGAGGTCGTCAGAAAAGACCTCTTGTGGTACCTGTTTCCTCGTACCACCCGATGTCAGGTACCCCAATGTTTTTCAACCTGTGCTGACTGACGTGGGTGTGTTTTATAGCACCCAGAAGAGCTAGAGGACCAAGACAAGAGTACAGGTCGAAGATGTACTCGTGGAGGAAGCAAGAAAAGGTAACTGGAACGCAGAAAGTAAACCTAAAAGAAGGATCGTGAAGTACGAGTCACAACCTGAAACAGGACATTCCCTCAAATCCGTCAACTGAAACTCAGGTACCCTGTGTCTGACGAGGTCAGAGAAGTTTTGAGTGGTGTTCCCGGGTGTGGAAGTGGGTGGTGACCTGATACGTTGTAAGTGAGTTACGGTCGACGACAAGAGTGTAACCGGAAGACCTCAAAGGTCACTCAAAGACAACCGATAAAATCTTACCATCAGAATCTGACACCTCCTATGGGTCAAGAAAGAATACGAAAGATACTACGTCTACGAGACACATAGAATGTCAATGATTTTCAAACAAATATGGTCGGGAATGATACCCCACATACTTTTATGAAACGGTGGATTCAAACAACCTCTACAACTAGTACAGAAACAAAAGACCGATGAAAGGATGAAATTTATCATCTTAAATCAATCAATCAAGTCAGCGAGTCAACACAGGTCGAGAAACGTTGGGGCACCTGACGTCGTGTGATCCGAAGGGACAGGCAGTGATTGAGGACCTCGAATGAGTTTGAGTACAGGTAGCTCAACCACTATGGTAGGTTGGCAACGTAGGAGACAGTAGGGGAAGAGGACGGGAGTTAGAAGGGGTCGTCGTCCCAGAAAAGGTTAATCAGTTAAGACACGTAGTCCACCGGTTTCGTAACCTCATAGTCGAAGTCGTAGTCAGGGAGGTCACTTATAAGTCCTGACTAAAGGAAAACCTAACTGAGAGGAAATCCAAACTAGAGGAACATCAGGTTCCCTGGAAGTTCTCAGGAGAGGTTACGGTGTCAAGTTTTCGTAGTTGAGAAACCGTGAGTCGGGAGAGGTATCAGGTTGAGAGTGTAGACATGTACTGGTGACCTTTTTGGTGTCGGAACTGATCTGTCTGGGAACAACCGTTTCGTTACAGAGACGAGAAATTATACGAGAGATCTAACCAGTATCGGAAAGAAGGTTCCTAGTTCGGAGAAATTCAAGTACCGATGTCAGTGGTAGACGTCACTAAAACCTCGGGGGGGTTTTATTTCAGAGAGTGACAAAGGTAACAAAGGGGTATATAGGTGGTACTTCAATACCCTGACATAAGGCACTAGAGTCAGAAGACTTACCATCCTAATAAGAAGAATTCTTCTTAAATTCTTTTTGATTTAACGGTGACGGTGGTAGAAGGGACTTAGTTTAAAATAATGTAAGTACTTATGTTTTACTTCATCATGTAGTAGTAGGTACCGTAATGAAAGTTGTTTATCTACTAAAACTTTATTTATAAAAACACTGTTTTTATTCATTTTAAAAGGAAACTCATTCTTACTAAATAGATGGTAGTAATAGGTACCTGAGTACTTTAACTTAATAAAGCACTTGTACAAAGTATAAAAAGAGAAGTCAATCAGGAGGTCGGAGATGACGAGATATAAAAAGGTTTCTTCTTTCTACTTCTTACTATTAAGAAACAGATCTTGGTGTCTGTACCTAAAGGGTGAGAATATAATATTAGGACGAAAGGTTTTAGTACTTGGTATGAGATAAAGGATTAAGACAAATGAAGACTCAATATGAAACGAATTTTTTAATGAGTATACTGAGATGAAAGTCAAACAATGTACGTTTATAGGAGACCTATATATTCGTTACGTCTTAGAATTTGAAAATAGGAAAGGCTCCAAATAAAAAAACAAACAAACTTGATAACTCTAGAATTCAGTTACATCTTTGTTTAGGATCACCAACTACTTTATCGTATAATATTCCTTTCCACCCTTACTTTTATGTTATGTAATTTAACGTTTTTAATTGAACTTCAGTATGAAAATTCTATTTATGTATAAGGACGAGTCTGTAAATTTTTTTTTCAGGTTATCACAAAGAAAACGGGTAGTAGTAAAGATATGACATAGGGATCACAGGTCTAAAACAAACTATAGGTTAAAACAGGAGACGTACCTTCCCTGGTCTAGAGCACCTCCACAAACTAAAGGAGGAGTTCGGTCCTTTTATTAGTTAGATACACACCTTATCAGAGAACAGTCTTTCATTTTTACGAAAGCCTCTACATTCCCCGTCACTTTCTCACTCCTCTAGATGAATTCTCCTGAGTCGTTGTCATTGGGAATCTTTAAACGTAGTTTATTATTATTATCAATATTCAAATACCGAAAAATGTCTACGATTAAAGATCGTGGGCCTCATTTTTTCCAACTACAATTCACACGTTTCTTAGCAATAAGATATTTTCCTCGTGTCTATATAAACCTATCAAAATTTCAAAAATAAAAAATGTTACACCATAAAAATTAATTTATACACACACGTACGTGCGCGCGCGTGTGTGTGTGTGTATACAAAGACACATTCCTCCTTTCCTTAGGTCGCATTTCATCCTCGAGGTGTCCCCGCCGGTGGAACGCGAGCTCCGGTCCCCGCCACTGGGACTCCTCGGTGGGGCTCGGGCTCCGATCCCTGTCGTCGACCTTCCTCGGTGGGTGCGGGCTCCGGTCCCGACGTCGGTCCTCCTCGTTGGGCTCCTCGTCACCGACGCGTCCGCGTCCTTCCGGATCTCCTCGATAGGGTGTAACTTCCAGTCCTTGTCACCGCCATTCCTCTATGGGGAGTAGGTTCCATTCCTCGTCGCCGACACGAAACGACCTCGTCGGCACTTCTCTATGGGGGTGCAGGTTCCATTCTCTTTGGGTTCATTCTACCATCCACAACGTTCTCCCGTAGTCTCCCGTCTGTGTGACTTTACTATGAGTGTCTTTTGATCAGTTAGATTAGTGTGATCCTGGTGTCGGAACAGATTGAGTTACTTTGGTTCGGTACGGACACCCCGTTGGGTTCTGCCGACCCAGTACCACCTCTCCAGACTGTCTTGCACCAGGTGACCTCTTCCCTTACCGTTCGGTGAAGTCATAAGAACGGAACTGTTGGGGTACTTGTCATACTTTTCCGTTTTACTATCCTATGACTTACTCTTTGAGGGGTCCAGTCATCCATGGGTTATACGATGACCTCTAGTCTCCTCTTTATTGATGTCTTTCTTGTTTCCCTACCTCGGTTTCGTTTTTGTTATGGGTCAATACCTACACTGACCACTATCTTCGTTCTGGGCTACGACATTTCTCGTTATAACGTATCCTTGGACTTTACAGTCCAGGTACTTAGTTCCGTTTAACCTTCACCAGTTTGTTCTCTACCGTTCCCACTTGCGACTGTAAGATCCTTAGTCGTTTGATTTTACCTGACCTTACCCACATAAATTGAGTCTACTGGTAAAATAGATGATGACGCCCGTCCTTAGGGAGTCTTCTTTACCTCATCGGTAGTACCAGTTGTTTTCTCAGGCTTTACGTCATGAACCTACGTCAGAGTTTTTACTGTCTTACTAAAGACAAGTAGAGGTTCCGTTTGGTAAGTTATAGTGTCAATAGGTTCAGATACGGGGTTGGACTTCTTCGACTTCTTCGACTTCAACTTACCAAAATACTTCTGGATGTTCTAGAAAATCTTGATTGTGGGTTTTTTCTACAGGAAAAGTAATATCCCCTGACCTTACGTTTTCATCCTTCAGTTCTTTGTGGACCTTCATTGTCCGTTTAAACCAGAACCTTATGCCTTACTTCGTCCCGTTTCTGATTCTCAAAACGATTCTTTTACGTGACCAGTATCGTTTGTGAGAGAAGGTTGTTGTGTTCTCTTCTGAGATGTGTACCTGTAGTGGTCTACCAGTTGTGGCTTTAGTCTAACTAATATAAGAAACGTCGGTTTCTACCTCTTCGAGATATGTCAGTTGTTTTTGTTCTGGTCCTCGACTGACACCGAGTCTAGTACTTGAGGAATAATGGTTTAAGTCTGAATTTAACTTCTTTCATCCCTTTTAGTGATCTGGTAAGCCCATACTGGATTTAGTTTAGGGAACACTAATATGTCACCTTCACTCTTTATCTAAATTCCCGGATCTAGACTATCTATCTCACGGACTACTTGATACCTTACTTCAAGCACTGGAACACGTCCTCTGTCCCTAGTTCTGGCAGGGGTACCTTTTCTATACGTTTTTTCGTTTTACCGACAGACCCCTCCGGAATGTTTATCGACACTTCTGTTCTCTCCACTTTTCGTTTTCCTCTTTTCCTTTCTATATCCGTAGACTTACGTCTCAAGGTTTCTTATCGTTCTTCTCTATTCTTTCGGAAAAAGTCGCTACTTACGTTTCTTTATCTCCTTTTGTTGTCTTACCCTTTCTGATCTCTAGAGAAGTTCTTTTAATTTATATGGTTCCCTTATAAAGTACGTTTACCCGAACTATTTCCTGTCTTTACCATACCTGGATTGTCTTCGTCTTCTATAATTCTTCTCCACCGTTCTTATGTGCCTTCTTGACATGTTTTTTCTAGAAGTACTGGGTCTATTATTACTACTACACTAGTGATTAGATCTTGGTCTGTAGAACCTTACACTTCAGTTCACCCGGAATCTTTCGTAGTGATGTTTGTTTCGATCACCTCCACTACCTTAAGGTCAACTTGACAAAGTTTAGGACTTTCTACTACGACACTTTCACGACGTGAGTTATACGGTCGTTTAAACCTTTTGAGTCGTCACCGGTGTCCTGATCTTTTCCAGTCAAAAGTAAGGTTAGGGTTTCTTTCCGTTACGGTTTCTTACGAGTTTGATGACGTGTTAACGTGAAGAGGTTCGGTCCGAAGTCGTTATGCACTTGACACTTGAGGGTCTACAAGTTCGACCAAAATCTTTTCCGTCTCCTTGGTCTCTAGTTTAACGGTTGTAGACGACCTTGTACCTTTTTCGTACTCTCAAGGTCTTTTTGTAGATAAAGACGAAATAACTGATATGGTTTAGGAAACTGACACACCTAGTGTTATTTGACCTTTTAAGACTCTCTTTACCCTTATGGTCTGGTGGACTCGACGGAGAACTCTTTGGATATACGTCCAGTCCTTCGTTGTCAATCTTGACCTGTACCTTGTTGTCTGACCAAGGTTTATCCTTTTCCTCATGCAGTTCCGACATATAACAGTGGGACGAATAACTTGAATATACCTCTCATGTAGTACTCTTTACGACCTGACCTTCTTTGTGTTCGACCTTAGTTCTAACGGTCCTCTTTATAGTTATTGGAGTCTATGTGTCTACTGTGGTGGGAATACCGTCTTTCACTTCTCCTCGATTTTTCGGAGAACTACTTTCACTTTCTCCTCTCGTTTTTTCAACCGAATTTCGAGTTGTAAGTCTTTTACTTCTAGTACCGTAGACCAGGGTAGTGAAGTACCCTTTATCTACCCCTTTGTCACCTTTATCACAGTCTGAACTAAAAAAACCCGAGGTTTTAGTGACGTCTACCACTGACTTCGGTACTTTAATTTTGTGTGAATGAGGAACCTTCTTTTCAATACTGGTTGGATCTATCGTACAAGTTTTCGTCTCTGTAATGAAACGGTTGATTCCAGGCAGATCAGTTCCGATACCAAAAAGGTCACAAATACATACCTACACTCTCAACCTGACACTTCTTCCAACTCACGGCTTCTTAACTACGAAAACTTGACACCACAACCTCTTCTGAGAACTCTCAGGGAACCTGACGTTCCTCTAGGTTGGTCAGGTAAGACTTCCTCTAGTCGGGACCCTAAAGAAACCTTCCTTACTACGATTTCGACTTTGAGGTCATGAAACCGGTGGAGTGCACTTCTCAACTGAGTAACCTTTTCTGAGACTACGACCCTCCCTAACCCCCGTCCTCCTCTTCCCCTACTAACTCCTAGTCTACCGACCAACCGTAGTGACTGAGCTACCTGCACTCAGACTCACTTGAGACCCTCTACCACTACTTGTCCCTCCGGATCACACGACACTAAGTGCCCCAACGTTTCTCAGCCTGTGCTGACTCACTCACTTGACTTGACTTGACTGACACTAGTATACTTTATTGGTCGTTTAATTTATATTTTAAATTAGACTCAACAACTAGTACTTCTACCTTTAAAGTTTTTAAGTAAAGATCATTTCATCGGATTAGAGATCATCGGATTAGAGAACTCAGATTGTCGAGTTCTCCACTTTATAAGTATCTCTAATTTGGGATCTATCGAGATCATTAATTTTAAAATTTCTAAGATCTTTTTTTTATATATAACTATTATTACGTTCATCTGATCTAAGTATATAGTATCTCTGTCCGGTTCCCTAATCCCTGGTTCTTTAGGTTTTAAACTTCTTATGTAGTAAAAGTCTTTTCCGTGGTTGAATTTTATTTACTTTGAATTTTGAACCGATATATTTTTCTGAGTCGAATACTACGAGTCACAGTGAAGAAACTTAGTGACACTAGTAATGTCAGTCTAGTTCCAGGGTTCCGTCTCAAAGGATCGGTTGTTGATCTTAGACGTTGGAACTAAACACACCGATACTAGAAAAAGAAAACACAGACCAATCTAATTGTTTTGAGAATTCTCGTAGACTTTTATCGTGATCGTTACACAGTCTCATGTCCCTTTCTTCTTTCCTTCAATTTATAAAAAAAGTCGTAAAACTATTGGTCGAAATTACAATTCCATAATATTTAAAACCTTAGTGACTTGAAGTCAATAAACGATAAAATCTATGAAATTATGGAAGTTTCCTTAGTTGGTATAAATTAGATATTAATGTCAAATTCCCTTAAATTAATTAGTGTAAAGATTGACTACAGGTTCACGAGTCATTTTGTTAAAACTTTCAAAAATTTTAGTATATACTCTACTTATTTAACCTGAGTGATTTACTCCATGATAGATTCACCCATAAGGAGAGGAATTTATTTTTGGGGGAACCAGTATTAGTACTAACCAAGAGATATTTCCTCCAAAAATTAAAATTTGTATAGTAGAGAACAGATACTTTGAAATTGAACGGAAAGTTTAAGAAAAGTGGGACTTAATTCTTCGACGTCGTTCCTTTGCTCTCGTCGTAATACTGAGTGAGGTGCCACTAACTAGTACCACAGGTGGTGGTCGGGAACCGGTAGATAAAGACAGTAACGACTTTACCTTCGTCTTCTCTAGTTTGTGTCACTTGTTCATCCAACACATCTTCGTCTTGACTGAACGACTCATCATCTAGACGTTGACTCGAAACATCGTCCTAGAATTTATTACCGGACTTCCTCTCTCTTTACTCCGTATCCTACTATGACAACTTCATAAACTTCGTCCACAAATAAAACAGAAGACGTGGAAGAAAACCCCCTCGAGAAGGAAAAAGAGATAGAAGGGACACACGAAGATGTGGTATCGGGTAATAGAGGAGGGATATCCTTACTCGTACACAATAAATTCTGTGACCTCAACATGTGTGAGAACCCGTGTCTTTGAGTAATTTCTTCCGTTGTCCCCAGACCCTGGTACTAAGTCTTAAGGAAGTCTCAAATAAATATTACGTCGTCTCTAAGAAGTCCTAGGAAAGATTAGGAGTCGGAGGTGAAACCAGAACTACACCCTTCCTACCAAGACCGACCACTACCACAAGTACTAGAGACTGAGTGTTTTCTCGGGTAGACACCAACTTTCCATCTTACTCCCAAAACGATTCTCTTCTCGTTCTACCCTGACCTCTCCGTTCTACGATACCAAACTCAGAGACGAGGATCGTGGACTCGTCGCCAGGAACCAAAAACAACGCGAATAATGACAACGTCCCTACACGACCGATAGTCAATGAAGAGTCGGGATTTCGATGAGAAACAAACAGGATTACCAACCATTACCTATATCCGAAACAGTTGACGTAAACAACAAGTCAGTGATTCAGTACAGGACGAGAGGCACTAGGATACCTGACGTCGTGTGGTCAGAAGGGACAGGAGGAGAGAGAGGGTCTCAAACGAGTCTGAGTACAGGAAACTCAGTCACTATGATAGACTAGTAGAGTAGGAGACGAAGGGAGAAGAGGAAAACGGAAGTTAGAAAGGGTCGTAGTCCCAGAAAAGGTCACTCAACGAAAAAACGTAGTGCACCGGTTTCATAACCTCGAGGTCGTGGTCAGGAAGGTTACTTATAAGTCCCAACTAAAGGAAATCCCACCTGACCAAACTAGTGAAACACCAGGTTTCTTGAGAGTTCTCAGAAGAGGTCGTGGTGTTAAGTTTCCGTGGCTAAGAAACGGTGACTCGGAAGAAACACCAGGTTGAGAGTGTAGATATGTACGTCTGATCTTTTTGATATCGAAACTGATATGCCGACGTAAATAGGAAATGGTTGAAAGGACTACAATTCGAGACGGTTATCTACCACGACACCTTTCCTGTCGTTCTATGACACTCTACCTGGAAAAAGGAAGACAAAGAAGAAAAAGAGGACACTGTAGTTCGTCTAGTCTCGAGTCACCCAGCGAACGGATACCAAGACCGTTCATCGGACCTCGGACAAAGAAGTGGAACCAATCACGGATACACAAAGACGTCGGCGGTCAAGGAAGAGTTTACAGTCTTAGCGAGAGAACGTCCCTCTTCTGGGGAGGAAATTCAAAGATCCAAGGGATAAGTGAAGAAACTCGAATTATCACCGTTATCGAAAGACTTCACCGATGGGAAAATATGGAATTATAAAAGAAAATGAAGAAAGTCATTAATTGATGGATAATGTGTCCATTGTTAAGAACCATAACCATAACAGGAATAAGTTTAATGACCATAAAAAAAAAGATTAATCTGGGGTTATTTATATCGTTCGGCAGACTTAAATAATGAAAGATTATTTATGATCAAAACGAATTCCCTTAAGTTAAACACAAAGAAGAGAACAAGAAGTCAATAACAAACCTGAGATAAGTTATTGAGTAGTTTTTTATACACTCCGTGATCCGGTTCGTGAGATAGTCCCCGAACCTCATATTTCTCCTCATACGATTGGATAATAGTTCTGTGATCTGACAGTAAATACTTTATTAATACCATAACCCACCTGTGTATGTATTTGTTTACTAATTCTATGTTATACTATTCACAACTTCTATACTTGTTCCCTACTTCTTCGTACCCCTTTCCTCACTAATTAAAATGTCCTCCTTACCCGTACACCTATGATCTACCCGTCCCTCACCACCCTGTTTAACCCGTTCATCATAACTGTACATATGCAATGGTACACATTTTATTTGTCGCTCACCCTTCACCGACAAATCGTGTCCCTCAAGTCGAGTCACGAGACACTACCGGATCTCCCACCCCACCCCTCACCCTCCCTCTGAGGTCTCCCTCCCCTATCCATACGTGTATCAACCAAATAAAGTAACATTTTGTCAATATAAGGTTAATATTTTTATTTCTAGCTCCTTGATTCACCAGTTCCTTTCTAACTGTCTCCTCAGTTTCTAAAAACGTCCTTGAATTTCCTACTTCCGTTACCGTGGGGTGAGGTCATGAGAACGGACCTTTTAGGGTACCTGTCTCCTCGGACCACGCGACGTCAGGTACCCCAGCGTCTCAGCCTGTACTGACTCGTCTGAAGTGAAAGTGAAAAGTGAAAGTACGTAACCTCTTCCTTTACCGTTGGGTGAGGTTACAAGAAAGGACCTCTTAGGGTCCCTGCCCCGTCGGACCACCCGACGACAGATCCCCCAGCGTGTCTCAACCTGTGCTGACTTCACTGAATCGTCGTTTTCCTACTTATGCATAAATGAGTCCTCCTTTCACCTTCTCCCCTATTGTGTTTGGTTCCAGACCTGAACGACTCGGACAAGTCCCTTGATTTCAACCAGTAACCGATATTCGTCCACATTCTCTTCTTTCGACTCCCTACACCAAAAGGTCCATCGATCCTTTCCTTGTACAACCAATATAATTCCTCAAACCCACATAAGATAGGTATCGACTTATACATTGAAAAAGGAAATACGATACATGGACCCCGAAGGGACCACTGAGTCTCTCGTCTGTTAGACGGACGTCACGCCCTCTGGACCCAAACTAGAGACCCAGCCCTTCTAGGGGACCTCCTCCCGGACCGTCGGGTGACGTCATAAGAACGGACCTCTTAGGGGTACCTGTCTCCTCGGACCTCCCCCCATTGTCAGGTACCCCAGTGTCTCTTAGTCTGTGGTGACTCGCTGATTCGTGTGTGTCGCATGTACATGATCCGGGACACGGTTCACTAATGTACGTAACGATATAAGAATACATTATATCTCGCTTATGATTAGAATACGTGTAACACACATATCTTTTCATTTAGATCCATGTAACTTTATGTCAACAAGGGGGGTAGGTGTCCCCTATGTAAGGTTCTTACGGCCGTCCCCTACGGACTTTGGTGTTCATCACTCTCATAAATACCTCCTTCCATGCCGTTGGGTAAGGTCACAAGAACGGGCCTCTGAGGATACCTGTATCCTCGGACCGTCCGACATCAGGTATCCCAGTGTTTCTCAACCTATACTGACTTCACTATCGTGTGTACCGTGCACACACACACACACACACACACATATGTGTGCACATATATGTGTGCACATATATATATATGTGTGTGAACAAAAAAAAGGACATAGATGTATGGACACTATTTCAAATTAAAGACTTAATCCATGTAACTCTCTAATTGTTGTCATTGATCAATATTTTATCTTGTTAATATATTTTTAAGTAAATTCATCAAAATCCCGAAGGGACTACTCAGTCGACCAGGTCTTAGGCGGACGTTACGTCCTCTGGACCCAAGTCAGGGACCCAGTTCGTCTACGAGACTTCTTCCCTTACCGTTGGGTGAGGTCATAAGAACGGACCTCTTAAGGTACCTGTATATACATATATATGAACAAATAAGGAGACACATGTATGAACACTATTTCAAATTGAAGACTTAATCCGTGGCATTCTCTAATTGTTGTCATTAATGTTTGTCTTGTTAATGTTATTATACCATATCATTTCAATGCACTTACACCACAAATAGAGACAGTTTCATAGAAGAACATGTTTAAATTACGTAAAAGGTAGAATTGACCCGTGAACAGTGTGTAGTGTCCACATTGAATCGTCAGACTCCACACAGTCGTTTTGGTCGAACTTAAAAACAAAGGAAAAAGTGTCAAAGTGTCTTCGAAGTAAGAATGGTATCTAGAATCGTTAGAGTCATGTCCTAAGAAAAATTCAGGTCTTGAAAGTGGACAAGTGACTATCCTTCGTGAAAATATCGAAAAGAGACCGTACGAACCTCAGGGCCGTAGTGATAAGAACCTGAAACCCCGGTAGAGATTCATTTTATTAACAATGAACTTGTACTCTCGACGTCATGGATCTCAGGCAGACTCTCGGTCTACCGATGACTCATTTATTACCCACCCTATTCGTCCTGCTCACCTATTAAGTGTAGGGGCCACCCTGTCTTGTCCTGTCACGTCCGAAAGTAGAACGATGAGACTTACCACGTGTTAACTTCAGAATACTTAATAAATAAAGACGTCAAAAGGTAAATTATAAAAGGGTAACACCAACTGGGACCCATTGACCCTTTGACTTTTTACTTCGACGCCGAGCCCCCTGGTGACATTGAAACAACACACGCATACTGGTGCGTTATCATTTACCCCTCCCAAATAGTGGGTTTATATATTTGTCGTCTCTGATTCGACACGACAAAGGTGCCTGATATTTATGAATTACCTCGATAAAAATACTGATCTTGAGTGTACTATATAACGGGTAACAGGAGACAAAGTCACCACACGGTCTCTATCGAACGTGGTCAAACGTCCTTGGTTGACACGGGTAGAAAAAGGTTTAGATTAGCCACTGAACACAGTCGTCCGACTTTAGACGGTACCGTTACTATAAATGTGGTACCTTTATCCGTTCGTGATGTCTAGTCAAAGAAAAGACATTTTGACCAACAATTTATATATCGTAGTGACGACAACGTCTGAGAACTTCAAAAATTATATGTCTTCTGTACCTGGATAACAAAAGGGCAGATAAAACGAAAGAACATTTAACTTACTATAAACTAGGTTATCAATTTTTTAGCAAGACCATGAATTTAACGCGACTACAAAATACTCTAATTTGAGTCTTGTAAGTGGTTCTTGAGATAAAAGATAAATTGGTGGTTAAAATAGTGATGAAAAACAATACTACTGAGAATGCCTAAAAATAGTGAAAAAGATTTTAAATAATCAGTTGAACCTAACGATAACGGTAAGAAAAAGACGAAGTTCATACATGCACATCTATGGAGTAAAATCCCTGACCCTAATATAAATGAAAGGAAATAAACAAAAGATAAAGTTGAACAGTTTCTCTTCAGAAGGACCCGTCCGGCGTCATATCAGTAATTTTTTCTTTAGGTTTCATCCTTCGGAATAAGACCTCGTATTAAGCAGAGTTGATTTAACTTACGTATTAACCTTCGTGTCCCAACTCACACTCGACCGGGTCACGACGATAGAAAGAAGATTCTCGTAGTATAGAAAGGATGGGAGTGAAAACGCCCCTATGAAAAGGAATCGTCTAAAGTTTTACTACTAAGAAGGATTCTATCGGAGTATCGTAGAGTCTAAAGGTAGTATATAAAAGAGACACCTAATTTAGTCCCCAGAGGTTGAAGATCCTGGATTACAGATTACTAGACTCCACCTCGACTACATTACTATTGTCTTTATTTCACGTGTACTCTACATTACGTGAACTTAGTGGGAGTTTGGTAAGAGGAAGGGACCAGACACCTTTTTGTTAACAGAAGGTACTTTGGACAGGGACCACGATTTTTCCTACCCCTGGGGACCTAATTTAGTGGTGAGTAAGTCTTGACCTGCGTGGACAAGATAATAATAAGATTAACTTACTATAATATAGTTATGAATGGTACAACGAGACTTTCGATTGACGATTTTCCTTTCCTCTACTCGACTCCTTTTATAAGGTTTTCACTGAATCTCATATGATTTAAATTCAACATATAACGTTATCGGTGGACTTATCACTGACAGTATGGTACGTTATCAGGCACAGACTAACTAACGAAACCGAGTTGTAAAAATCTTTTCGTACAAGTCGTATTCAGTGAAGATACGTAAAAGAAAGAAGAAAAGAAAGAAAGAAAGAAAAAAAAAAAAAATGATTTATTTCTGTTACTAATAAAACAGTTCTAGTCCATAGGAGTTTACGAATAAAGTCTTTCTCTTTTTATTGAATGACTTAAGTCTCGACAGACCAGGGAATGGTCGGGACTTTTATGACGAAAACACTAGAAAGTTTCAAGATTACAGAAATCCTGTTGTGTTTTTTTATATCTGACACGTGGTAGTCGTTTAGTTTTATAAATATCTGAAGAAGGATGTGTCCTCTCTCCTTTCTTTTGGACAGACACCTCTTGTTTTACATGACTTCACCTCCACTCCTCTCCTTATCGTCTTTTTCTTTATCTGAGATGATAAAACATTACAGAGCCCCTCCTTCTTTCCGGAGATACACGATGTATCTCCACCCTCGACCCCTTATGGGTCTCGTTGAATTACTCCATCAGAATCGGGGTCTTCTCAGATCTTCTTAGTCTTACTTAACCTATTTTATGAGTAAGGAGGAACTTACAATATCGTGGTTAAATAGTTATTTTCAATGTCAAGCGAATAATTTCGACCTGATTAAATATATTTACAATATTGAATTTACGAAGAGTCCACCGAGTCATTATTTTTAGACGGACGTTAAGTCCTCTGTCTCGTCTACACCTAAGTCAGGGACTCAACCCTTCTAAGGGACCTCCTCCTTTACCGTTGGGTGAGGTCATAAGAACGGACTCTTTAGGTTTCCTGTCTCCTCGGACCGCCCGATGTCAGGTACCCCAGTGTTTCTCAGTCTGTATTGACTTGTGATGTGGTACTGTTACTACTTGGATTTATGGACACTGGGACCTTATAGTGCTATAACTTGTTGATTATTACGTATCGGTCACTGGTCAGTCCTGGGACCCGTGTTACGACCTCGGTGAAACACTTCGGTCCACAACTGTGAAAGGAAAACCCTAGGACCTCTACAGTTTTATGAAGGTTTCCTCCCCAATTACTACCCTTTTCACCCATGAGTCCTCCACGATCCGTCACCAGTATAGGATTGAATGTACCTGTATAAAGTCATACTGATTTATACTTGTAGTTAGTCATACCGACATGATTATACATGACCAACCTATAATTGTCCAGGGTTGAGTTCTTAAGATAGAGATCCTAAAAAGAGTCTCCTTTACCCGGGGTTATAACTTTTATGATACATGTAGGACTATCAGGAGTATCTAACATTTCGTTGACCCTTATTGGACATATAAGGTATCTCCCGATAAATTCAAAACTACATGAATTAGTTGTCTTATAATACGTCAAATATTTTACTAGTAATACGTCCCAAATATTCTCGTTTGTTGAGACATTATGTTACAACTCAATGTTGTGACACAAATACCCAACGTATATACATAAATTTTGTACGTATACCCATGTCATCGTTGGTATAAAAGACAACGAACGACAGACCCCAAGATAATCCGTACCTGAGTTACCTTTGAGGTTTTGGAAAAAGTGTATGTGAACACAATTTGGTTTAGAAAAGTTTGAAAACGTCACCCAATGTTTCATTATTAAAGCCCTGTCTTAAAATTCAACTAGAAATACTTACAAACAGAACGTAAAAATTCGGGTGACAAGTCTGACAGGTATAAGATAATCACATCCATAAGACGGTGGTCTCGGGTTTCGGGTCCTAAGCGAGAACAATCGACAGAACGGAAATAGAGGACTAATACAGAAATGGTCGTCGTAGAAGGTTTAGACAGAACTTAGACGGGAGAGAGGGTCGAAGGTGATATGGTAAGATAAGATTTGACGGGGGTGGAGGACAGAACTACGAATACTATCAGATGGTCGAAGGTAGGGGTGGGGCAGATCTCTCGGGTGTTCGACAAGGGGTGTGTGGTCGACCCCACTCGGAAGACCGGGTAGATGGTCTAGAGAATACGAGGCCGAATTTTGACAGTTTACCGAGAGACGTAGAGAATCTTATTTTAAGTCTAAGAACGGTTCCAGATACAGAGGATGGACTGAACCGGGAACAGACGTAGAGATTCGGGTAGAAAAGGGCAAGAGGGTAGTGTACACTTTGGGGAAGTCGGGGACAGAGACCAAAGAAGGGATTTCGTGTAGTTTGAGTAGGCTGGAGATCCGTACACGGGTCTAATAAGACAGACTTTTGGAACGGAGGTCTTTGAAGTCGGGGTCTCAGGAGGAATAGTAAGTCCAGAATCTGTTCAATCAACCATAAAAACGTACACAAACTACGTCCTATGTCCTACGAACCCCGACCACGTGACCCTATTGGGTCTCCCTACCATACCCCCAAGTTCTCACCCTTGAATACATGTGGGCACCACCTAAGTACAACTACATACCGTTTTGGTTATGTCATAATATTTCAATTTTTGTTGTTGTTGTTGTTTTTGGAACATCCATACATTCCCGAAGGGTCCACCGCGATCACCATTTCTTGGACGGATGGTTACGTCCTCTAAGTCCAAACTGGGACCCAACCCCTTCTAAGGGACCTCCTCTCATGCCGTTGGGTGTGGTCATAAGAACGGACCTCTTAGGGTACTTGTCTCTTCGGACCACCCCAACGTTTCTCAACCTGTGCTGACTTCGTTGAATCGTACGTACGTAGTACATCCATAAATTGTACGTCCTGAGAAATGTGCACGTTTACAATACTTTATAGAGGAAAATTGCCCTTCTCTAACCTCTATCGTACTTTTAAACGAGGAGTAACCGAACTAGACACATATATATACATATAAAAAAAGACTATGTAAAGAAGAGACCGAAGAGTAAAATTCTTGTCAACCTTCTATCCGTTTAACAAGAAACTCATAATGCCAACGTAAACAGTTATTCGTGAACAAATGACGTCCTGAAATAAATTCGGTAAATTATTCCCCAGTTTGACACACATATTATCATCTCTGTTTTCTCCTTACTTTACAAACACCGACGGACTTCAAGGAATAACGATTCGAAGGTCGTCTCTTTCGAACTATACGTACGAGAGGACAGACTCTTCGACGATCTTACCATTCGTACCATCTTTAACCTAGTTTCTATCACCTATGTACATATTTAAACGTAGACACTAACATATAAAAGTCAAATTTATACACATAGTAACAACGAAACTAGTACGATTAGTCGTAACGTCAACAATGAAACAAAGTCGATTAGTATGATTTAAAGTCTACTCTTATTAAAATAAAATACTTTTGAGTAAAAAGGAATTACAAAACTTCATGTTTTATCTGTAAATTTAAACAAACATTTTCAACTTTTATTGGAAATTTTACTCACACGCATGTACGATTTAACGAAGTCAGTACAGGTTGAGAAACACTGGAATACCTGACATCGGGTAGTCCTAGGAGACAGGAGTACCCTAAGAGGTCCGTTCTTACGACCTCACCCAAGGGTCTGAGAGTAGGTCCCCTAGTATGACTGGGTCTCTAACTCGGACACAGAGACCGTGATGGAGTGACGTCTGCCTAAGAAATAGTGATTGGGTGGTTCCTTCGGGAAATTTTACCCTCCGTCTAAATTCAGAGATGAGTAGTATTAATTCAAATTTTACCCTCCGTTTAAATTAAGACTACTCATCTCTGAATAACCTATAACACTGTAGTTATAGTATTTCACACACCCTTCTTATTTTTACTAAAACGTACACTGACTATTAAATAATAGTTGTTTTATCTAACACTATCGATACAAAATACATTCAGGATAACATTGGTGTCTTTTATAAATACCTTCTAAGTTTTTTCTTTTATTTTTACCTAGTTTCGTACTGTGACGTTTTATCGGTATTTCTTGGTCCTTTATGTCGTTCTCTCTGTTTCTCCTTGTGTTCTTTATGTTTTGTCTTTTGTTAATAATTTTACTGTTATTATTGGATAGTCATTAATTAAATTTACATTTACTTAATTTGAGGGATTAGTTTTATATCTCACTGACTTACTTAATTTTTTTATGGATGTACGATTTAGTGAAACAAAAAAATTAAACATTAAATAAAATTATCTCCATATTAACTAAATGTTATAACACGACCAAAATCTACATGTTGTTTTGCTAAGTCAATAAAAAATCTGATGTAAGGTAATATCCAAAAATGTTCCATATTAAGGGATGTGCACGTACGTACAAGTCAAGATAGGTTCAGAAAACACTGGGGCACCTGACACGGGACGGTCCGAGGAGACAGACACGACATATCATTTAGGGACAACCAATAGATAAAATATATATCATAAATACAGACAATTAGGGTATGAGGATTAAAAAGGGATGGAAGGGGAAACTATTAGTGTTAAAACAAAAGATACAGACAAAAACAGAACATATATCTAAGTAATCATCATATAAAATCTAAGATGTATATTCACTATCATAAACAGAAACTGAGAGAAGTGACTCTATAAGAGATCCAGGTAAGTATAATAACGTTTACCGTTATAAAATAAGAAAAAATATTGAGACATAATAAGGTAACACATGTATATGTGGTGTAGAAGAATTCGGTCATTAGAAACTACCCACAAACCCAACAAAGGTATAAAACCTATAACATTTAGTATGACAATACTTATAACCCCATGTACCGATTTAGTGAAATCTAAATTCCTGTGTGTATTCGTCTTTCATTTTACTACCCTTGTATGAAGGTACGTTTACCATTGCTTTTCGATCGTCTTTATCAACATTAATATAGTCTACTTTATCTAAAATTCAGTTTTGACATTGTTCTCTGTTTATTCATGAAACGTATCATTATCAGTTAGATAGTCCTTCGATATTGTACATATTATTTATACATTCGTGAGTTGGAACGATTCAGCGAAGTCAGCACAGGCTGAGATACACTGGGGTATCTGCCGTCGGGTGGTCCGAGGGGGCAGGGACCCTAAGAGGTCCGTTCTTGATCTCACCCAACGGTAAAGGAAGAGGTTACATACTTTCACTTTTCACTTTCACTTCAGCGAGTCAGCACAGGCTGAGAAGTTCTAGGGTACCTGACGTCGGATGGTCCGAGGAGATAGGTACCCTAAAAGGTCCGTTCTCATGACCTCACCCCACGGTAACGGAAGAGACTTCGTGAGTTGGAATCTCGTGGGTTTATGTTCTTCGTTTATAATCGTTCTGATTTCCCTCTTTCTCTGTCACTGTATTATCATTTTTCATTTTTCATAAGTTTTAGAGTGAAAGTTCTTTCTTTTCTTGTAGGTCTGTCTTCTACTCCTTTGTCTCCTGAACTCGTTACAATATTTGGTTCACCTGGTCTGTCTGTATGAACCATACTAAAATTAGAATTTAAAGAATTCTGACCAAAAACTGGAGACATATTATAAGTGGGTTTTCGTCGTCTACTGTGTAAGAATTCTTGTGTGTCTTATAAGAGATCCTATCTAGTATCCAATCCAGTTTTTGGTCAGAATTCTTTAAATTCTTCTAATTTTAGTATGGTTCATATAAAAGGATGGTGTCACTCTACATTGATGGTTAGTTATTGTCTTCTTTTTTCCCTTTTAAGTGTCTATTCACTTTTAATTTGTTCAAGAACCCGTTGGTCACCCAGTTTACTTTTTACCTGTCCGTTTAATCCTTTATAGAAGTCTGTTTCCTTTTGTTTTTATGTCACATCGTTTCGTATACTTTGACCTTTTTTGTCATCTTCGACCCAAGGAAAAATACTACTATTTACGGATATAATTTTTGCTGTTCTGAAGGTACCGTCAGGTCACCAACTGAAGTGGAAGGTTACTTCTCCCATGTACAAGTTAGGAACCAGTCCCTCGATTCTAGGGTGTCCGGAACACCGGTCTTTTGGTTTCACATTTCGTCTTCATTATAACATTGTTCAAGTTATTTCTGAAATTTTTACAAGGAATAATTTTTTTTATATATCTACTTCCTGTGAACTTTTTTAGCGTTCGTAGGATTGAAATGTGGAGTCCCTTGATCTTTTTCTTGTTCGATTCGGGTTTAAATCGTCCTCCTACCTTTACTATTTCTAACCTCGTCTTTATTTCTCATCTTTTTGTTTGTTTTTTTTCTCATTGCTCAACCAAATAATTTTTCTATTTGTTTAACTGTTTGGTAATCGATCTGATTGGTTCTTTTTTTCTGACGTTTAGTCTTTACTTTCTCCTCTATATTCCTATAGTGTCTTTATTTTACCTAACACTCTGATGATATTTGTTAATATGGTGTTGTTTACTCTATTGGATTTTCTTTACCCATGTAAGGACCTTTGTTGGATGATTCTGACTTAACATTTCTTTACTTTTTAAAGTGGTATGTACATTGATCATTCCTCTAACTTAGTCATTGGTTTTTGGAGGCTTACTCTTTCCCGATACCGGACTACCGAATCGGTAGTCCTTAAAACCTCTTAAGAAGGTTTTTAAATTTCCTATTACTTTCGGTTAGGAAAAGTTTGTGAAGGTTTTTCAACTTCTGCTTCTTTCTGAAGGTCTGATTGAAAAACTCCAACCGTAATGGGACTACGGTTTCAGTCTGTTTCTGTGATGTTCTTTATATGATGATGTCCCGTTAGGGAACCTCCTCCTTTACCTTTGGGTGAGGTCATAAGAAAGATTCTGTTAAGACATTTGTATCTCCGGACCACCCGATGTCAAACACCCCAGTGTTTCTCAACCTGTACTGAATCGATGACCCACGTGTGTGTGTTCCACTATAGGGACCACGTATATCTGCATTTTTAAGAGTTGTTTCACGGTCGTTCGGTTTAAGTTGTCATGTAACTTACCTAGTATGTTACACTCGTCACCCTAAATAGGGACCCTATATTCTTACCAAATTACAATTTTTTTTTAGTCGTAATATATGGTGTATTTCTCTTCCTTCCTATTTTTAATGTACTGAATCTGTATTCAGGACTTTGATACTATGAGGATGTTCTTTTGATATTTTAGAACTATTGTAGTAGAAACTAAAGAATCTTTATTGTGGTTTTCATGTCCCTTGTCTTCGTTTTTATCTGTTCACCCTCATATAGTTTGATTTTTTTGAAGACGTGTCGTTTCCTTTGTAAGTTTTCTCACTTCTTATAAACGTTTAGTAGACAAAACAAACAAACAACTCAACGATTCAGCACAGGTTGAGAGACACTGGGGTAACTAACATCAGACGGTCAGAGGAGACGGGCACCCTGAAAGGTCCGTTCTTATGACCTTACCCAACGGTAAGGAAGAGGTTCCCTAGAAGAACTGGGTCCCTAGTTTGGGTGTAGAGAACGTAACCGTCCACTTAAGAAATGGTGCCTCGGTAGTCCCTTCACCCTAATTACATGTTGTATCCTTTGAGTATATTGAGTTGTCGTTTTAAGGGGGTTTGGGGTCAATTTTTTATCCAAAATTGAACTTGACTTGTCTATAAAATTTATCTTCGACTTGTCTATAAAGAAGTTTCTTCTGTACACCTACCGGTTATCCGCACACCTTTCCACGAGTCATAGTGAGTAGTAATCCCTTTACGTTTACTTTGGTTTTCTGTCGTGAAATGTGCACAATCCTACCGATATCATATAAAAACTTTTCCTACACCTCTTTTCCCTTGGGAACATGTGACAATGACCCCTACTTTTTACCACGTCTACGATACCTTTCGTTGTACTTCCAATTTTTTTTTTAAATTTTAATCTCGATGGTATAATAGGAGGTTAAGGGAAGACCCATAAATAGGTTTTATTAACTTTTATCCTAGAACTTATCTATAAATGTGGGTTCAAATAAAGTCGTAACAAGTGTTATCGGTTCTCCACGTTCGTTGGATTTACAGATAGCCTTCTACTTACCCATTTTTTTTTTTTAACCGTATATATGTGTTACCTTATAATAAGTTGAAATTTTTGTTTAGGATAGTGTACTATGTCACACCTACTCGGAACTTCTGTGGTACGATTCACTTTCTTCGGACAGTGGTCTTCCTGTTTATAATGCACTAAGGTGAAATTACTCAGTTTGAGGATCTTTGTAATTCATCTTACCACCTCCGGTCGTCGACCTCTACTACCACCTCAGACTCCCCGTCACCTCAAGTCACCTGCACCCAAAGTCGGTGTGTTCTTCTCGTTCAAGATCTCTAGAAGTCATGTCGTCACACGTACATTCATTGTTCTGAACTGACGTGTCAACGTTAGAATTCTCCCATCTAAAGTCCGACACAAAAATGGTGTCAATTTATCTCGCTCTGGCGTCGTCGTTTCTAGATAGTAGAAACAGTGAGAAGGATAAGAGAGACAAAGGTCTAAAGATCCTTTTGGCTCCTTAGTTTCCTTGTTTTGACCTTTGCAAGTTAAACCCCGGATTTCTAACTTTACAGCCCACACTGGTCTAAAGAACTACAGGGACCAAATCCTTTTGGACACTACTTAAACTATTGAACACTATGATCACAAGTACAACAATCACTAAAGTCAAAATTTCGTTTACTAAAACGACAAATTTTATACAAGTCAAGTCAACGAGTCAGCACAGGCTGAGAAACGCTGGGGTACTTAGCGTCGTGCGGTCCGGAGGGACAGGTAGTGGTTGAGGGCCTCAAGTGAGTCTGAGTTCAGGTAGCTCAGTCACTACGGTAAGTCGGTAGAGTAGAAAACAGTAGGGGAAGAGGAGGACGGGGGTTGGGGAGGGTCGTAGTTTCAGAAAAGATTACTCAGTTGAGAAGTGCACTCCACCGGTTTCATGACCTCAAAGTCGAAATCGTAGTAAGGAAGGTTTCTTTAGGGTCCCGACTAGAGGAAGTCTTACCTGACCAACCTAGAGGAACGTCAGGTTCCCTGAGAGTTCTCAGAAGAGGTTGTGGTGTCAAGTTTTCGTAGTCAAGAAGTCGCGAGTCGGAAGAAGTGTCAGGTTGAGAGTGTAGGTATGTACTGGTGTCCTTTTTGGCATCGGAACTGATCTGCCTGGAATCAGTCCTTTCATTACAGAGACGAAAACTTATACGATAGATCCAACCAGTATTGAAAAGAAGGTTCCTCATTCGTAAAAAATTAAAGTACCGACGTCAGTGGTAGACGTCACTAAAACCTCGGGGGTTTTATTTCAGACTGTGATAAAGGTGACAAAGGGGTAGATAAAGGGTACTTCACTACCCTGGCCTACGGTACTAGAAGCAAAAGACTTACAACTCGAAATTCGGTTGAAAAAGTGAGAGGTGAAAGTGAAAGTAGTTCTCCGAAAAATCAAGGAGAAGTGAAAGACGGCATTCCCACATCTTAAAATTTTATATTATAATGTGATTATATACCTTTATGTTATATCTCGTAATATGTATACCCAACTGGTTTTTCAAGTAGACCCAAAAAGATATTCTACATTGTCTTTTTAGGACTGTTTGAAAAACCGGTTGGACCATATATATCGTCACATATGAAACGTACGTACGATTCAGAGAAGCCAGCACGAACTAACACTATTCTAGTAGATATTGTCGTAACATTCCGTGGATATGAGGTTATTTTTAATTAAATTTTTCTTTTTTCTTTTTAAATTCTGTAATTTCATCTATATTATTATCACGGTAACCTTTAAATTTTTTATTTTCTTCTGCACGAGAAGGGGGAATGAAACCCCTACCTCCTTCCCACTAACCAAAACTCTACCCCTCCCCTCGAAATCCTCTGTGTAGGGGTCTTGTACGGACCAGGGACTCGTAAGGATCGGTCCACACAAGTGGTGGGGAACGGGACTCCTCGGTGTCGTCCCGTCCTGTCTACAACGGAGACCCATGACCCTTTACATACAGATCAGGGTACGAGACGGTGGTCGGTCGATTCCGTGGACTCTCGTGTAGGGTTTGGACCTAAGGAGTAGACATTTTACTCCTTTAGTCAGACTGAAGATCTAACTAAGGGAACAGAAAAGTAGTGTGACGGTCAAAGGTTATACCAAGAAGTAAAAGTCTGATCTGGGACTAAAACTGAACCATGGACACCACCGGTCTGAAGAACCCAGACAGGGGTCTGACTTGGAGACTAGAAAACAGTCAAGACATTTTGAGTCCTCTGAGAAAGGAGACCAACGTCACAGACTCTATTGTCTAAAACGGTCCTCCTTCTTTCCTCGTCTCTCGACACTACTCGACGACCATCGTCGTAGGGAGGTGAACCCATAGTCCGACACAGGCACCCTCTGTGACCCACTCACGACCACTGTCCTTGCCAGAAAACATCTCGTAGAGTTTACTTAGGAATCTTCTCTGCTAAGACGGTAAATTGGGGAGAGAAGTCGGTGTACAAGGGGTACTACATTAAACAATCATAGACAACAACCAACAACAGTCCAATCGTGTGGTCACATACAGTCTCACACAGAATATCGCTACCGGTTCCTGTTTTCCTGGGACATACCTCAGACCGTCTTTACGTGACACAGACTCGGGTACTTGATACTGTAGTGGTAATTTTTTGGGGTCTGTGAATCGTTCGCGTATGACACTCGATCCGACACACGTTCTACGACAACGAATATAAGTGAGGAATAAAACCTATATACAAGGCAAGAGAAAAGACGACCTCCAAAAAACGGAATACAAGGTTACAGGACTAGATACAGAACAGACGGACTAAAAGTAAAAGGTCTAAGACTGAGTATCGGTGGAGGAGTGTCGCGGAGACGAAGTGAAGATGGAGACACCGGAAAAGACATAAGAGTCAAAATAAACGACCAAACTGTGTGTTCGTGTAAACAGGGGTCCTTCCAGGAGTCCGAACTCCTAAGAAGCTCCCATCACTATCCTTGAAAGACAACACCCAGCACGGAAGACACGGTCTCTTCAGGACGACTTCACATACCGCACAACAATGGAGTGTCGATAATTAGTCGACCTTTCACAAATGACTCATACAAGAGTCTGTGACTCAAATAACAGTGACACTATAGTAAAGTCTAATTTATACGTAAGTATAAAATTTTTCCAACTTTGAGAGGAGAGAGGACTTTTTTATTGTTACTGTAGTTTCTCGATTGAAAACTTTAGAGAGTCACTCAAATAGTAGTATAGTATAGAATTAGAAGGGGGAACCTTTGACACTTTAGTACTGTAAAGACATTGGACACCGGAAAAAAGAACCACTAGTATTTACGTTTCGGTTCTAATTTCGACTTTTGACTCTAAATCAAACACCTAACCTCAATTAATCATACTTTAATTAAAATCAGAAGACCATCTGAACTCTCTTTACATTAGTAAACAATTTATCTCGAACTTACTACCATAAAAGGTACGACAAAATCTTATTCCATGTTTACTATTATCGTAAATAATAATACAACGAAAAATATCAGTGATTCACAAAAGTGTCGATATTGGAGACAATCTATACCAAAGACAAAAGTTTTTCGCATGTGACTTATTAAACCCTCTCTTTTTGACTTTATACCTTGACGATCTCTTACTAATTCACTATTACTTATTCTTAGATTTATAGTATCTCGTCTCTTTCCAGTCATCTCCAACTTATTTAGGACAATCTACTCTTAGTCGGAGGACGAAGCAGTCCAGCCGAAACATTTTGTACACAATGAACTTGAAAGGATCTAAGTCTGGTATCTTGATAATGGGATCGAGTCTTTAGGATCTAAACATTCTTACCGTCCCCGACGAATGTGAGAGGTCCATTGTCTTGTACGAACACGGATTAGTGGAAACTAACTAAGTGAGTAAAATATTCGGTCTCTGTACACGTTGACACCCTATTTTAGCAACGACCTTCTTTGTGACTCTTGTTATGTAAGAAAGTAGGAATCCCTTTTTGTATACTTAACAAGGAGAACGAAATACACTTAAACAAAGACAAACGGAAGTGACACTACGAACCTAAGAGGGTTTTCTTGGTGAACTTCTAGAACGTTAAACAATCTAAAGGGTAGTCAAAGGATTGACGTTTCCGAGTAATGGAGTTCAATATAGTAAATAGGGGGTACTCTTTACACACGTCGTCCTCCTCTTAAGTCTAAGTCTTAATCATGTTCAAACGTAATCCTTTTTACCCCTAAGTAAAGATTTCGAGAAAAACGAACTTGAAGTAACATAATCCTTCGGGACGAGACTCAGGTAAATAAGGTAGCGTTAGTACGGAGAACGATGTCGAGTTCCCCAGATCCCTCGTTTCTCGGGATCTTTCCCGAGTGTGAACATTGCGACCAATAGCGTATACGGATTCTAATTAACCCTTTCGTTGTGACACAAGTAATTCGTAGAAATCCTTACATCACACCGAATAAGAACGGACTAAAGTTGAGAAGGAATAGTATGGATACATCACTCAACTTAACATAAGAGGTGTTACATAAGAAGTTATGTAACTTCAAGATTGGGGTGTCTGGAGGGACTGGGGTTTACATGGAATAAACCTTTAACGTAGAAATGTCTCCATTAGTTCAACTTCAGTAACCTTCGTGTTATATTGTATACAGGAGTATTTCTGTCTTTAAATCTGTGACTCTGGTACACTTCTACTTCCGGCTAGAGTGTCATTACGTGCATGTTCAGTTCCTTACGGTCTCTAACAGTAGTTCTGCTGTCTTTTATCGTGTCTCTGTACTTTGTCTAGCAGGGAGATTTATGAGTTCTCCTTGGTCGAGACGGTTGTGGAACTAGGACCTGAAGATTTGAGGTCTTGACTCCGTATGGAAAGACAACATTTTCGATGGGTCAAACACTATCGTTTAATTATGTGGGGCATCTACTTCGATTCCTACGATCCTTGTATGATATGACAAGACTATAGATTGGTGAAGACCTCTATGTACAAGTGACAAGAGTCACAATCAACGAGTCAACTCAGGCTGAGAAACACTGGCGTACCGGACATCGGGTGGTCCGAGGAGACAGGTACCCTAAGAGGTCCGTTCTTATACTTATCTTATTCTATTACGAATCGTAAATAATAAGACAACGAAAGATATCAGTGATTTACAAAGGTGTCGACTAAAGGGTCGACCTCATCCCTCGGTAAGGAAAGAGGTCCCCTAACAGGGTTGGGTCCCTAGTTTGAGTCCAGAGCACGTAACGTCCGTCTAAGAAGTGGTAGACTCGGTGATCCCTTCGAGTTGTACAAGTGATTCATAATTATACAATCGAAAGATTTGATACTATTTACTAGTGAAACAGTTTACAATAGGGAGATATTACACCCAGTATAAGGACCATGGTCAAAGACGAAAGTAAGTCCCATCCAATACGACGACATTGTTTATCGAGACTTTAGAGTCGAGCCTACCATTACCGGACAGAAGGGAACACGGAGTATAGGTAGTGTCCGACACGAGAGACGAGAACAAGTCCTTAGGTCTGACTACCTTTCATCTAGTCATGTCTGTAGTTTTCCTTTTCTCATGAATTTCGAGAAGGTGACTACTGATTTACAACGAGAATAACTATCGTCTAATTGGTCTTACCACCGAGTCTACCATTTCTTAGACGGACGTTACGACCTCTGGACCCAAGTTAGAGATCCAACCCCTCTCGGGGACCTCTTCCCTTACCGATAAGTGAGATAATACCTGTCTCCTCGGACCGCCCGATGTCAGGTACCCCAAGGTTTCCCAGTCTGTGTTGACTTACTGATTGTGAAAGTGAAAGGATGGTTGACCCCTAATTCCGTAGTCTCCGTCTTCTATGACGTTTCATATCACCTCTTACAACGGACTGTCTGTCATAGAGAAGAAGGGGTGGAGAAGAAAGGGTTTGGTCACAGAAACCGTTTACTTAGAACAACGGAGGTCCCAAAGGGTGGGGTGGTATAAGAATCACAGACGGGAAACTAGACTTTCTCTTATTTGAAAGTATGTTCTTGCAAAGTAAAAGGGGGAGGTTAGACTGATAAGTATTGGACAAATTTTAACCAAATATCAGAATGTCAGACGTTTAATTAAGGTCCGTATTCCGTCCTCTTCCGGTAGAAGGAGTGTTAAAAATGTCGAATAGTCCAAAAAGGGGACGGACCAAATTTCCCTGTCGAAGCTAAAGTGACGTAACGACGACGACGAAAGTGTACACAAGTGGGTCCGATTGACAACTAGACCTAATAGTGTGACAAAAGGTGAACTCTAGTAGATGAGACTCCGGGTGGTTCCGGTGTCTCCGTTTCTACATATCGGGGAGCCGAGGTGCAACGACACGGTTAACCAGACTCTCAACAGTCACCCTTGGTCTACGTGGAGGAGGAGGGGGCTCAATAACAACAACACTTCAACGAGTCAGTGTCGACTGAGAAAATGTCTGGAGTACCTGACATCGGGCGGTCCGAGGAGACAGGCACCCTAAAGGGTCCGTTTTTATGACTTCACTTCTAAGGGAAGAAGTCCCCTGGAAGGGCTGGGTCCCTAGTTTGGGTTCAAAGGAGGTAACCGTCCACCTAATAAATGACGGCTCGGTGCTCCCTTCGGGTGAGGAACAGGATTCCGTGAAGGTATTACTCGGACAGAGACGAGGAGACTCTGTCTCCTTCGACGATATTTTTACGGTCGGTCACGGACCCGACTCGAGACGCAAGATCCTTACCGAACGAAACGACAGTCCTCTAAGATAATACCAAACAAGGTGAAGGGACCCGAAGGTCGATCGGAGAGACAGACGAGGATGAGTGAGATCAAGAATGTGACACTATTTGAGTCCCTTAGTAGCAGAAATAGGAAACGATTTACAAAGTCAAATCTTTTAGGAATGTGACTTAAAATGACACAAAACTCCACAGATGAGGAGGGAGTACCCTGACAAGAAGTCAGTAGAACACGGGGGTTTAACAGAAGAAAGAAATAAAGAATCAGAAGGAATTATTAATTCGTAGAACCTAATCACCGAAAACAGGGGTTCAATTCACTCCCAAGATGGAAAACCAGACTTTCATAAATGAAACATAGACGATAACCGTCTTTCAAAAAACTTTTACGACATACATAACCCAACCGGTTTTTCAGGTAAACCCAAAAGGTATTCTACAATGTCTTTTTAGACTTACTTCAAAAACCGGTTGTATTATTGAAGGAAGAAATGACGAATCTCTCATAATTCATTTATAAAAAACTACAAAATCTAATCTTAACCATTACTCCGATTCTATTAGATAAGATCAAGAATATAGACGGGAAAAGATCTCCTGTCTCTTTAATAGTCCATTTAGGTTCGAGAAATCATTCCAGTGACCACATACTTAGGGCTGAGTCGGTGAATAATCGACTACAGACCCCGTTCGGTGAATCGAAAAGACAAAGGAGTAGACATTTTACCGGTACAGTTACTATTGTTTGATAGTGTCCTAAAAGGATCTCCTCAGAACACTCTAACACGAAGGGTCCATCGAAGGGCCAAGATATCATTTCTTGGACGGACGGTTACGTCTTCTACATTCTCTACGACCAAGTTAGGGACCCAGCCCTTCTAGGGGACCTCCTCCTGTACCGTTGGGTGAGGTCGTAAGAACGGACCTCTTAGGGTGCCTGTCTCCTCGGAACGCCCAATGTCCGGTACCCCAACGTTTCTCAACCTGTGTTGACTTCACTACGGGTAGGGGGTATAAGTGTAAGTGGTAAACTAAACATTTCTTGGATTGTACCATGGATTTTGTATCTACACCTATAATTATTTGATGAATAACTCATAAAAGGTGTACGGTCCGTAACGTAAAAAAATATGTGACAAAGAGTACTAACAGTACGTCGAAACGATTTTACAGATCTTAAATGACTACTCCTCTGACTTCGTGGGGACTAGTATTTCGATCCTTGAACGTCTCGACCCCAAACGTAAAGACAGACTGAGGTCTCCAAGTCGAACAACGACGATACACTGTCACGGAGGTCTAGTGACGAAGAACACCAGCAACATGGTAAGACATTTTCACTAAGAGAGTTCCCGAGGACATTACATACTCCGACCGAATAAAGAATGATATAAAGGACTTGTCGTCACGACAAGGTGCACTCCAAAGAGAGTAGTTAAGACAATCCATGACGGACGAACGGCAGAGTTTGAAGTATACGATTTCGGGATTGGGGTCACCCTATCATAATCCTCGACCCCAGAAACCTTCCATTAATCCAAATTTTCTCCAATACTCCTACCTCGGGGGTATTACCCTAATCACGGGATATTCTTCTTCTTTTTCTTCTTTTTTTTACTTCTCTTTTTCTCTTCTCAATAGAGAAAGAGAGTATACTCCTATATTGGTCTTCCATCGGTAAACGTTCGGTCCTTCTCCCCAGAGTGTTCCTTGGATTAAACCGTCGTGGAACTAAAACCTGAAGATCCAGGTCTTGACAACAAAAAGGGTGAATCAGATACGACAAAAACAATGTCGTCGACTTGACCGATTTTGTTAGAGGGAGTGCTCATAGGAGAACATTGAAGACGATATTGTAAAGGAACATGAGTTCAGGTCATAGAATAGACAGAAGGAGTGGATAAGATACAAGACAGGTGAGTTTTGTTAATAAAACTACCGTTGGGTAGTCTATTTAAAGTAAAGTAGTATCATCCTTGAAAATGTATAAAAAATTAGGAGTTTTTTTGGTATGGTACGATAAGGGTAAAATAACAGGTTTTTGAACGTCGTCAATTACCTCGATCCTGGACCATCTTGGTCACACAGGTTTAGATATCCAATTGAATCATTACCCCTGGTTCTAATAATTGGCCTTTATACCCTAACCCCTAGACTGTACAAACTTACAGGACTTCCAGGACGTCATAATCTCACCCTCTGTGTCCACAAGCCCCCACACCACCGGTAAATTTACTAGTCGACTCCAATAGTCCTCCCTCCACGGATACTTCGTTCGCGATCGAACCCGCCTGGACCTCCGTAGGGAGCGTCATATCAAGACTACGTGTTCCTTATGACCGGTCTCCCGACCTAAGAAGAAGGACCCCAGGTCTCGAAGTTCCTTCTGTTAAATGTCCGAGTTTCAAAAGTAAAGGTAGTGAGAAGGGGGATACCAATATAAGACGTGCACGTATTAAATCAGTGATCGGACGTCTACTAGTTCTATTCTAACATGGATCTGATCTCCTCTTGATGTACTCTACCCATGTCTCTGACTATTCTGGCATCTAGAAAGACTTTCCAAATTCTCCATTCTCAAGTACTATGAATAAAAAGAGAAAGACTGAATGAAGCGAAATATACTATGGGAGACCTAGGTAGTACAGAGATCTTTGACGGGTTAAAGGAAAGAAAATCACCGACTCATTATAAGGTAAAATATGTGTGTGTTTGTGTATGTGTACATATGTATGTACGGGACTAGAAGAAATAGGTAAAGAGACAACTATCTGTTCCCTATGAAGGTATAGGAGTGATGACATCTGTAAGTCCCATGAAGGAACAGGAATGATCACATTTATCACAACGATACTTGTTGATAAATTTAAACCCTCCCTCACACATATATATATATATAAATATATATATACATATCGACTAAGTAAAACGACGTATCATCTTCGATTGTGTTGTAACATTTCGTTGATATGAGGTTATTTTTGGTCAAAATTTTTTCTCCATTCGTAGTAAAATAAGTAGATTCCGTTTCGACGCATTTCAATTCGTTTTCGTAAACAAAACGAGATAACAATAAGCCTTCAAATTAATACTCTTTCACGCTTTCCTGTAACTTGATAGTTTCCTAGTCTGACACTGACTATGAAATCCAGCCGAGTGAGGTCTGGCAAGAGTGAGGTAACCGAACAAAAGGAGATGGTGTCTCCGACCTTGTGACTTTTTGCTAAAGAGACTAAGGGAAGGACGAATGCCACGTCTGTTCACCGAATCCAAGATGTTTTGCTTACTTCGACACATTCTGATCCTATGTGTGTCCTCGACGACACCGACACTCGTCCCTCCTTCACTGCACCACCACCCAGACTCACATATCCCAGCGATACCGGTTCGAATACCCCAACAGGTTACCGCTGTGGACACCGCTTACCGATTGACAAGAGAACCCGACTCGTTATTGTTCGGGGTCACACAGTTTCACACATCGTTCACACAAACCAAGAGGTCTTGGGTGTCTCTAAGACAGTGAAGTTAGAAAATGTTTAAGGGACAGACGAATGTAAAGGGTCTTACCGAAACAATAAAAGTTGACTTGTGACCATCCATGTGATATAGAAGAATAAGGTTAAAGGATCAGAAAGACGAAATAATGTCGAAAAAAAAAGGTATTCGTTTATATATCGGTTCACCTAAATCAATCAGTGAATTCATAATGAAATTCTATTTCATTTTATCTGAAGGTCTCATGTACCCCTGTGAAACACTGTTGATTAAAAATCTCAAAAAGTGAGAACTTCCAAAATGTAATTAAAGATCTCAGTTCTACTAAAATTGTCTAACAACAGTGACCAATAAACATACTAAGGGAAATTTTTGACTACTCGATACAAAGGTATTACTTTTTACACTCGACAAGACAGTTATTGAATTCAGACTGTACAATAAATAATGTGAAAACTTCTGTCACTTAAATACCTAAGGAATTCCCAAAATCTTAACGGTTGATTCGGAGTCCAAACAATTATAAAGGAATGTAACTAATGGACTGATAGGTATTACTATCGAAACACCGATAAAAATCTTATTCAATCTCAACACCTATGTACCTCGTACTTGAAAAGGGGAAGAGACCACTTCGGTTGACACAACTTTAAAGTCCTACTTAATCATAATATTAAGTGTACCCGAATCGAACCTCTCGAATCTTTGTTTTTGAGTTCCCCTTCTTCCTCCTTTAGGTCAGACACACCCTATATTAGATTAAGGATTCCTACATAGTTTCTTCATGTTAGTTTAGTCAAACGAAACTTGGAAGTTCTTACAGATTAAACCATTTGCACCACCAGACTCAGTTCGAGACCATCGGTGCCTTTATTTCAAGTCCACCCACCAACACCAGACCAAGTAAGACAAGGTTCAGGTTAGAGTGAGACGAACGGTGTGTTGTCCGAATATTTAGGTTCTCTACTCCACAACTCAGTCCCTTAACCTGAAATAAACCTTTTGACCGTCTAACTCTCCTATCGTCTGACTACAGAGTTTTATTGGTAGAATACCCCAGACCTACGGTACAAGAAAGAATCTTGTCCCACCCTCCACTCCTTCATTTTTTCGGTAATTAGAACTTTATAGACGACCTTACCGTTTGGAGTCCCTCTTCAACAGTAAGTCAGAGAGTCAACACAGACTGGGTACCTGACATCGTGCGGTCCGAAGGGACAGGAAATGACAGAGGGCCTCAAACGAGTTTGAGTACAGATGACTCAGTCACTACGGTAAGTTGGTGGAACAGGAGACAACAGGGGAAGAGGACGGAGTTAGAAAGGGTCGTAGTCCCAGAAAGGGTCACTCAGTCGAGAAACGTAGTCCCCCGGTTTCATAACCTCGAAATCGTAGTCAGGAAGGTTACTTATAAGTACTAACTAAAGAAAACCCTAACTGACCAAACTAGATGAACGTCAGGTCCCCTGAGAGTCCTCAGAAGAGGTTGTGGTGTCAAGTTTTCGTAGTTAAGAAACCACGAGTCAAAAGAAAGATCAAGTTGAGAGTGTAGGTATGTACTGATCACCTTTTGGGTATCGAAAGCGATCTACCCGAAAACAGTCGTTTCATTACAGAGACGAAAAGTTATACGATAGATCAAAAAAGTATCGAAAAGAAGGTTCCTCGTTGGTAGAAAATTAAAGTACCGACATCAGTGGTAGACGTCACTAAAACCTCGGGGGGTTTTATTTCAGAGAGTGACAAAGGTAACAAAGGGGTACATAAACGGTACTTCACCACCCTGACCTACGGTACTAGAAGTAAAAGACTTACAACTCAAAATTCGGTCGAAAACATGAGAGGAGAAAGTGAAAGTAGTTCTCCGAGAAATCAAGGAGAAGTGGAAGACGGTATTCCCACCACAGTAGACGCATAGACTCCAATGACTATAAAGAGGACCGTTAGAATTAAGGTCGAACACGAAGTAGGTCAGACCGTAAAGAGTACTACATGAGACGTATATTCAATTTGTTCGTACCATTGTTATATATCGAAACTGCATGAGGAAAGAGTTAAACCTTGGTCAGGTAACAAGTACAGATCAAGATTGACAACGAAGAACTGGACGTATGTCCAAAGGGTCCTCCGTCCATTCCACTAGTCCCTCCTCTACACAATTAAAGAACGAAGGACATCGGTAGGTGTCCACGTGTCCCAAGACTTGTTTCCGTGAAAGCATATTGCAATTCCGTATCCCCGTCTCAAGGGGTTCCGTCCGATAATACACACCTCTCATAGTAAAATCTCTTCTTTTCGTTACCCTTCGTTTCCAATCCCATTTTCTTTGTCTAGGTTATACCTCAGTATTAACCGAAAAGGGACATTGTCAAGGACCTCTCTGGAATTAATCACGGATGCTAATAAAATTCACGTCGTAGGTCGAAAATCGTCTTCCCTCAACAGTCTTCGTCAAGTTCAGTCTTCCCGAGATTAGTCCACCCGATGTCAATCCCGTCTCAATATTATAGTCTATTTGTCTTCAAGACTCACTCCTTCGGTTCGGTCTACGGGTTTCACTCGACCCGGCCACAACTCGCACGTGCACACACACACGTGCACATGCACACGGGAACACTTCCAGACCTTCTCCTTCTTCACCTTCCCTACCCAGTACTTCGGTGGGGACTAAACACTCAAAATGGACTCCGTGTACCCTTGGATTTAGGTACCGTCACTCTGATCTTTGAGGGTGACAAATCCAACTCCGTGAATGAAGGACGGTGTCGTGACAATAAAGTCCTTCTTCCCTCAACGTCAGTACCGTTTTTATTCGGATCATTCCCTCTCCGATACGGCTGTCCCTGACTGACTACCCATTACCTCCGCAACTCGAGACCTTGACCTTTGTTATGTTATTTAAACGTACAGGGGATACTTGTTCTGTAATCGCTAGTGAAAACCCGGTTAATACAACCGGTAGTATAAAATTGTCACCGTCAATGCCGGTTAAATTATTCATTCAAAAACACTCATTAAATTGTAAAGAGGTTTCCTTTCTAGTAAGACTCCCCCTTTATATCGATAGAGAGATTTATCATAAGTGACGAGACGTTTTCGTTTAGTCAATTAAGTGTCTGTAGATTGTTGTCTCTTTAACAACAAGGTATAAAAAGTTCACTGTTAAACTAATCCATAACTTTTACCTTTTTGTCTTTGTGACAAACGATACTTTCCACCGCTACTTATTCGACCGAATTTAAAACCGCAATTTAAAGTAAGTAAGAATAGCGCTCAAGGACTCAAGGTTGAGTAATAATTTAGATTAGATGAAGGAGAAAAAAGGAGAGGTAGCAGGGACAGGCCATAAACGTGTAAACCGTAAACCAAATGTGAGAGAAACGAACCAAAGAGAAAAGACACTCTAAGGTTAAGAAAGAGAGTGGTTGGGTGGGTAGTTAAATTCGAATCTTTTCTTGACAAAACAAGAGCCATGAGGAAACAAATTTTCTTTTTTTTTACAAGGATGGAAGGAAAAATGGTTAAGGTGTAAACAATCTGAACATAAGTTTCGAGAGGTGTCCAGATCGGAAGTAGACGAAAAAAGTCAACCTCAAGAAAATAAACTTGTAAATAAAATAAACTCTAAATGAGTAACAGAGAACTTCTACATAAAAAAAAAAGGAAGTCTCTTTTCCTTTTCTAGATATATAAAGGGTATATGTCCATACTTTTATATATATCCAGAATAAAAGGAGTATTAAAACAGATATGGTCAATCGGATGAATCTACGAATATGAAATAACAAGAGTAATTAAATGTATGTCAGTTCCTTCTCATGATAAAATTAGAGTCCTATTTGTGGGAATTTTGAGTCCGTCTTAAACCAGTAGACAGTACCGGACTTAACACAGGGAGGATTTTAGTATAATATGACTGCAGGATTAGAGACTCTTACATCGATAAAAATCTCTATCCCGGAAATTTCTCCACACTGTAATTTACTCTAGATCTTGTGTACTGACCACGAGAATATTCTTCTCTAATCCTGTGTAATCCCGTACACATCCCTTCTACTATACTTCTGGACCCCCTTTCTGGGGTCCGGAGACACCGTGGCGGAACTGTAGGGGGAGGTCGTTGGCACGTGTCCCCCTACCTAAGAAGGGAAAGTACAAGAGGGAGTCTCCGAGAGTGACGTTGATCGACTGGAGAAACTCACTGACAGACGAACGGTTTGAATCGTAGAGAGGACTAGAGAAAAGATATTAATAAATCACTGACTCTAATTAGAAGTATAGACTTTGAGTTCGTACTTGTGAACCGAAACAGTAAAGGTTTGAGGGTTCCGGGTAAAGTCCTGGGGGAGGGGCTGGTCAGAAGGAGGGTACAGAAGTAAAGAAAAAATTTTGAAGGTGGGTAGATCATTCAGTTGTAAATGACTCGAGAAAAAACCCCCCGTTATAAATAAACCGACCACAAATCGGAATCAACGTCCTGTACCCTAGGAGCAACGGCACGCACCGAAGAAATCACCGTCGTCCGTCCGAGGTCTCGCACACCCGAGTCATCGACCTGGTGTCGTCCCCACACACCTCAGAATCAAAGGTCTAGTCCCTAGTTTGGACTCGAGGGACGTAACCTTCCGTCTACAAATTGGTGACCTGGTGGCCCCTTCAGAGGGGTACATAAGTATTGTGATAAATAACCCCAACGAACGAGGAAAAGGTAAGAGAGGATTCAAGGGCACACACAGAGAGGGTGACACAAATAGTACAGTCTAGGGTCTTAGTCGGCACTTGTCAGCGTCAGGAATGGGGCGACAACAGGAACTCCGTCTAAGTCATGAAGCCACGTAAGGATTCCCCTAGGTCGAAGTGTAGCCAATTACTATCTACCTGTCAGACGACGTCCACATCACCCCTCGACCTCACACTCGCCCCGGTCACCCCGTTACGAGGAAAGGATGTCAAGAAGGAGTCACAGTGAAGTCGGCAGACTACGGAGAAATTCAGAGATGACTTGCGCCGTTATCTCGAGAGTAGAGACTCAGTGTATAAAGTGGGTTTTCTTACCTCCCGCTCCTCTCTTTAAATTTGCACGGTCAGTGACGATACAGGTAGTTTTCCCCTCAGACCCAATGTATACTCCTCACAATGTAAATGAAGTTTTATTTTACTTCAAGGTATTTATGGTCTTCTCAACAAACCCCTGGAATCTTCTTGTTGGAACCGAAAACATACATGAACAAAATGCATACGTCGATCACAGAAGACGATTTACCTTAACTATCAAGGAAACACTAGGACTTGATACAGATTGGATACAATTTTCGATACGAACTAAGGTCATTTGACACCTTTTAAGACTTTCTCTACCCTTATGGTCTAGTGGACTTGACGGAGAACTCTTTGGATATGTGTCCAGTCCTTCGTTGTCAATCTTGACCCGTACCTTGTTGTCTGACCAAGGTTTATCCTTTTTCTCATGTAGTTCCGACATATAACAGTGGGACGAATAACTTGAATATACGTCTCATGTAGTACTCTTTGTGACCCGACCTTCTTCGTGTTCGACCTTAGTTCTAACGGCCCTCTTTATAATCATTGGAGTCTATACGTCTACTGTGGTGGGAATACCGTCTTTCACTTCTCCTTGATTTTTCGGAGAACTACCTTCACTTTCTCCTCTCACTTTTTCAACAGACTTTCGAGTTGTAAGTCTTTTACTTCTAGTACCGTAGACCAGGGTAGTAAAGTACCCTTTATCTACCCCTTTGTCACCTTTCTCACAGTCTGAAAAAAACCAAGGTTTTAGTGACGTCTACCACTGATGTCGGTACTTTAATTTTCTACGAATGAGGAACCTTCCTGTCAATACTGGTTGGATCTATCGTATAACTTTTCGTCTCTGTAATGAAACGGTTGTTTACAGGCAGATCAGTTCCGATACCAAAAAGGTCATCAGTGCATACCTACACTCCCAACCTGACACTTCTTTCGACTCGTGGCTTCTTAACTACGAAAACTTGACACCACAACCTCTTCTGAGAACTCTCAGGGAACCTGACGTTCCTCTAGGTTGGTCAGGTAAGACTTCCTCTAGTCGGGACCCTAAAGAAACCTTCCTTACTACGATTTCGACTTTGAGGTCATGAGACCGGTGGAGTACGCTTCTCAACTGAGTAACCTTTTCTGAGACTACGACTCTCCCTAACCCCCGTCCTCCTCTTCCCCTACTGTCTCCTACTCTACCGACCTACCGTAGTACCTGAGTTACCTGCACTCAGACTCACTTGAGGCCCTCAGCCACTGTCTGTCCCTCCGGACCACACGACACTAAGTACCCCAATGTTTCTCAGCCCGTGCTGACTCCCGGACTTGACTTGACTTTGACTACGAACTAAGTTGACCCCAAAGAAATTTCACTTCTGTCTCATAACTTAGAAAGGAAAAATCGAAACCTTTACTCGTGATCATAATTTGATGTGTTTCCAATACTTAGTATCCCCATTTAGTCTATGATCAAACACGGATACAAACACAAAGAATGTAAATAGACACCGTGACATCTGAATTTTAAAAAAAGTCTTAAAATTTTTCATTAATAACTATTAAACATGATTACGGAGTAATAAAATTATAAAAAGAAATAATTTTCGTACGACTTTATTAAACCAAACAATTTACCGAGTTCTTATAAGAAATACAATCTAGACCCTATCCCCTTATCTACGTGGACTAGACTTTTCAATCTTCTCAAGCATACATAGTACAGATGTACACACACACGCGAAAAAGTGCGCCAGCACAGGCTGAGAGACGTTAGGGTACCTGACACCGGACGGTCCGAGGAGACAGGTACCACAAAGGGTCCGTTCTCATGACCGTACCCAACAGCAAAGGATGAGGTCCCCTAGAAGGGCTGGGTCCCTAGCTTTGGTATAGAGGGCGGAGAGACAGAGGATATAACCATCTACCTAAGAAAGGGTGACACGGTGGACCCTTCGGGTAATACAGATGTATCCTTTTTCCTTTACGGTAATAATTTTGTGACATTGCGTTTACTAGAACCAAGACGAGGGCATACGTAATTCAGATAATAAGTCGTCTCATTGAAATTTCTCTGTGACGCACCCTGTCCGTTGACGAATCATGTGAAAAGTACTTATTAACTAAAAACCCCCGACCCCCTTCCAAATCCCGAATTTTTACTTTCCACTTTCCTACGGTAGGACGTCTTATATCGACACTCCTGACAAACTTTCCCAAAAAAAAAAAAAATTCCTTAAAAGATAAAATATGACCCGACACACGATTCAAATTTTATTTTGACCCCCTCTCTCTCTCTCTCGGTACCTCAGTGGATTGGATTCAGTGACGGTGGGTGTCCCGGAAAGAACAGAGGAGAGGGTGAGTCCACTATTTACAAAGTTCTAATTCGATAGGAGATTTCCGATAAAGGAGAGTCTTCAAAGATCGAGATTGAATTAAAGTGATACGTCTTTATTAGAAATAAGCTGAGTGTGTACTAAGGACCTTTTGATAGAGGTTAGAGACCCGAAGGAATGTAAAGTCCGTGACCAATTCAGTCAACATATTAATTAATCGATTAAAGAGACTTAAAATGGAGTTTCATCAAGAAAAGAGGTCCGAGTAAGGAACATTATAAGAAACTCAAAAATATATACAAATTGTACCTAAGAAATTTTTTAGTACTCACTGTGTTTCGTACGTAAAAAAAGTCACATAGATCCTATTTTAATTCATTTTTTGTGTAAACCTCGGTATAACCACTAGGGTCAACCCCGACAGGTGACAGACTACCAGGTCCACCCTGGGGTACACTACCAAATTAGTTCAGTGAGACCAGGTCTTGTTTTTTTCTACTGTACATCTCTTATTGTGACGATGTCATATCGATATTTTTACCGGATAACTCCGAACGGACAGCTCGGTACAGAAATATCCAGAAACCCAAGGGTACCACTGCCCTCATAGACAGTACAAGGTACCACTGTCCTCACATCTTGCACAGACAACTTACAAATCTATAGAAAAACGGAGTAAGACAAGGACAAAGACTAAGTTACAAACGAAGAGCTTAGGTTCTAACCAGGTTAATGTAGGATCTCTACCACCTCCACTAATTACCGACACAATTGTTCCCGATTGGATACAAGACTTGGAATCAAAACGATAGACATTTTACCTGTGTTATTACGGGTATAGTGACAGTAAAACGCGGTTGGTCTTCAGTTAGAGAAAAAAAAGAAGGTGGAGATAGAAAAGAGAGAGACAATTATTAAGGTACGTGAAGAGATAACGGTTCACAAAATATATAAGTTATAATCTTCAGTCCTCTTTTTTGTAGAAGACTTGAAAGACTTCTGTCTCAACGAGGATCTCAAATACCTCGGGTCAGAGATTCGTCAAACAGTCGAGTCGACACAGACTGAGAAAAACTGGGGTACCTGATATATCGGGTGGTCCGAGGACACAGGTACCTTAAAAGGTCCGTTCTAATGACCTCACCAAACAGTAAAGGAGGAAACCCCCTAGAAGGAGATATTTTTTTTACATTCAATGACATTTAGTCACACAGTCGAGATATGTCCTCCGGGTTATAGTTAGGCTCTTTTCTTTATGAGACGGACGGACCGGGAGGGAAGGAGTTTACCCCGACTTATATTCAGGGTCCCACTGGGGTGTCCGGATTCGGGGTCTCGAAGGACCCCGAAACCATTTGAAAGGTATGTCCCACCTTCCAGTCTCCTATGGCATTCTTCTTTACCCAAACCCGAACCCCACGACACGGTCCTACTGACGGTAAACAGGGACTGTGGTCTCTTCTGGATCTTTCAAATTTCTCGTCAGGAGGTTCAGTACCCCTGTACACTGGACACCTGGGACTCCGTCCCGGGGGAAGAAGGTCTCGAATTCCCCTACGAGAGACTTAAATACCGCTAAAAGTTTACAAAATTAAGGTCAACAGACAAAGGTTTTGAGAGACGTAACCCCGACACGCAAAAGCCCGATTTGAGACGGAAGAGATAAATCATAAGTCGTATATGTTAAATATTATTTCCCCCGATTCTTTAATAAATTTGGACAAACTTATAGACTTTAGGATCTCTCTTTTTGATTTAACCTAATGGAGAGTCACATTCTAAGTTTGTTTCGGAGTGACAAAATATTAAAAAGGACGAGTCCTTTATTTTCAAAATGAGACCTTCAAGAATCAAACAGTAGAGTATAGGGGGAGGGACAAAAAAACACTTGTTCTCCAAAATACCCCGCAAAGATGTCCATGTATTTCGTAGACTGAAAATGTTGAATTTGTAGATACGACCATGTTAGACAACCAACTATCGAATAGTAAGTATCCTAGAGTGTATGATCGTTTCATTACGAGTTTTAGAAGGTTCGGTCCGAAGTTGTTATGTACTTGACCCATGAAGGTCTACAAGCTCGACCTAAATCTTTCCCGTCTCCTTGGTTTCTAGTTTAACGGTAGACAACCTAGCATCTCTTTTGTTCTCTCAAGGTCTTTTTGTAGATGAAGACGAAATAACTGACACACCTAGTGTTGTTTGACACATTTTAAGAAGTTCTCTACCCTGATGGTCTGGTGGAATGGACGGAGGAGTCTTTAGAAATAAGTCCAGTTCTTTGTTGTGAATCTTGACCTGTACCTTATTGTCTGACCAAGGTTTAACCCTTTCCCTCATGGAGTTCTGACATATAACAGTGGGACGAACAAATTGAATATACGTCTCATGTAGTACTCTTTACGGTCTGACCTTAGTTTACGGTCTGACGTTTAGTTTACGTTCGACCTTAGTTCTAAAGACCCTTTTTATAGTTATTGGAGTCTATACGTCTACTATGGTGGGAATACCGTCTTTCGCTTTTTTATTACTCGGAGAACTACTTTCACTTTCTCCTCTCTCTTTTTCGACCGAATTTCGAGTTGTAAGTCTTTTGATTCTAGTACCGTAGATCAGGGTAGTGAAGTACCGTTTATCTACCCCTTTGTCACTTTCCGAAATAAAAAAACTCGAGGTTTTAGTGACGTCTACCACAGTCGTGGGTACTTTAATTTTCTACGAATAAGGAACCTTCTTTTCGATACTGGTTGGATCTTTCGGATAATTTTTCGTCTCTGTAATGAAACGGTTATTTCCAGACAGATCAGTTTCGATACCAAAAAGGTCACCAGTACATACCTATACTCTCAACCTGATATTTCTTTGACTCACGGTTTCTTAACTACGAAAACTTGACACCATAATCTCTTCTGAGAACCCTTAGGGAACCTGACGTACCTCTAGGTCGGTCAGGTAGGATTTCCTTTAGTTAAGACTTATAAGTAACCTTCCTGACCACAACTTCGACTTTGAGGTTATGCAACCGATGGACTATGTTTCTCAACTGAGTAAACGTCACTGGACCTACGACCCTTTCTAACTTCCGTAGTCCTCTTCCCCTACTGTCTCCTACTCTACCAACGCACCGTAGTGGCTGAACTACCTGTACTCAAACTCTTTCGACGTCCTCAACCACTGTCTGTCCCTCCGGACCGTACGACACAGGTACCCCAGCACTTCTCAGCCTGTACTGACTCGTTGACTTGACACATCGTCATCAAGTATGAAGAGGAACATACCATAAAGTAAGATAATTACATAGTGTTACGAAAGTAATTGAATTGTCAACTACCTGTAAGCCCAACATTGGTCCAAACCGGATAATGTCTATTTTGATAAGACTCACGAAATCACGTACAGAAGGTCACTTGTGAGTTTTCGACCTAGACTCATAGTCGTGAAGGTTTCTTGTGAAGATTTCGTATCGGTGTAGGGATTACAGGACTCACGAGCGTAGTTTAAGGTTTATGGATGTCAGATCGAGAAGTTCGAAGAAGAAGAAAAAAATAAAAATAAAAACTATTCTGTTTTCTTTGTTACTGTACACTCAAAGTAGTAATCGTACACCTAGTGGTGCCCACGTGTGTAGAGTGTGAATTTCAGTCCCTTATGTCGGAGTAATTGTCCTCCAGTGTGCCGTATACTCGGTTTCTCCCACCCTCTATTGCTCTGAAAGACTTACACTCCAATCCTGACTGTCTGAGGTCATCTTATAGGTCATCGGAGGGTAGTATTTACCGATGACTCTACGCGTAGTCCAGGTACTCTTTCACGGAAACTAAGTTGAAAAGTGAGGAACTGGAGTGACCCTTGGAATCCTGACTTAGGTAACAACTGAACCTCACCACGCATCTCCTCTCGACGAGCACAACCGATATCGTAAGTAACTGTATCGGCGAATTACTTTAGAGTCTCAAAACCTTTCAGAAAAAATGAAATTGTTGAATACGTAAATCAATAAACAACTTTCTATGTGTAAAAGATGTTATATATTATATTACGTAAGACTTAAGACGGGAAGAAGTTCTCCAAATCCCAAATAAACTCCTATACTTCGTGTAGATAATTTTTTTAGTATGAAATTTTCTCTTTTACTACCTAAAAACGAAAAACAAGTATGCATAAATAGGGAGTCTGACTAAAAGAACTTCCATTCTTGTACTTAATAGAACCTTGACTACGGACTTAGGAAAGATTCGTCCTCTAGCAGACAAAGGATTACGGGTTGAGTAAAATAAGGTTATCAAGAATTATGTAAATCGGTAGATTATACACGGTCCATGATACGATCCGTGATCTCTATTTTGTCTTTGTTTTCTGTCGCAGAGACTTCCGTCTATCGAATAGAACTTTTTCCTTCATAAACGTAACCAGAACTTCATACTTTTGTTAAAGACTTCTGCGTCGTTGATTTGTTTTCTTATAAAAGAAAACCGTCTTTATCGTTACCCCCGTTTCTCTACTCTTGTTCTGTAAAACTACGTCATATCTCTCGTTAATTATCGAGTCTGACTGACCTTTTACCTTACTTATTTTCTCTTGTATTCCACAACTCTAGTACTATTTGTTTAGAGAGAAACGACGAACCTAAGACTTGGTACACTCTTTGTCCATTTCTGTCTCAAACTGACCGTTTATCGAATCACATTCTTTGTTAACTGGACTTACTTTAGGAACCTAGCCGATCCAAATGAGAGTGACAATTTCTACCTCGAACTGGTCCTGTCTGTCCGGATGGAGACGACCTTTAGTCGGAGACCAATCAAATATCTCACTACGATACGTCCCGTCGAGAGAGGGTTCTCCCTTTTAATAATCCAGTTCGAAGGGGTTTATAACCCAATCGGTCGTTCCGGCGAGTCCAAAAAGGTATAGTAGAATACCCTTCTTACTTGAACGAACCGGTTCGGTCATAACAGGGGTTTAAATAGTTAATCTTTTCAGTGGAGTGAAACGGTTGCAAGCGTTTCATATTCCCACTTCTCTCAGTCTCAATGTGATTAATTCGACAGAGACGTTCTTTAGTTGTCGTCATCCTCCCTTCACAACGAAAGGTATTTGTAGGAAGAGGGAAATGAAGAACCTCGAGACACCCAATCTTACCTTTCAAGGAGTACGAATCCTTTCCTTTAGACTTCAAATCGTCCTGTCGGAACGAACATGGACGGACTTTGAGAACGTGATGATAGGTGGTAACACAGAGACTCATAGAAGGACCTGCCGACCATTCGTCTACTATAAGACGAAGGTCTTAGACTTTAATTTATGGATTTCAATGAGGTAAGAGGTCTGACTTGTAAAGGAAGGATAAGACATAGGGTAGGTTTAATCGGATCAGTGTAATAGATCGTGTCGAATAGTTCAGACATACTGTTATAATTCTAAAGCATATTATCTGAAATATTTCTGAGAGAGACTACATTTTACAGTCGTTCTACCTTAAAGGGGCTTAGTCTTACACTTTCGGGGTGTAGTTTAAGAACATAGAAATACTGAATTTTCACTTTTCAGATAAAATATCCACCTTTTTGACTTAACTTAGTTTCAATATGACAGACAAGTTTCCGTCTCAGTCTGAGATCAAATCGTACCTCTAAAATAGTTCGTGAGAGTCACAAGAACTCGTCAAGGATGACACCTACACGGAAAGGATGTAAATTTATAAACCGAAATGAACAATCCCACGAAAGTGGGTTCCTCAATGTCTTCCCAAAATTACATCTTTTCGGACTAAATACCTGTCCACATACGTGTCTGGAACTGAAAGGACGAATCTTAGTAGGGAAATTAGTTCAGTGTTTCCTTGAGTCTCTGGGAGTCTCCAATCTCCACTTTTCTAGAATTTAAAGCCTTTTTTTTATTTTACCTACTAGAAGGGTTGAAATACCGTAACGAAAGGGAGGGGAGACGGATGGGTCACTTTATCGGGTGGTCTCTTTTCCTCTTCCCTCTATTTAAGATCTCAGTAGAGGTGAGAATGTGCTCCCTACTTAAGTGAGTAAGTAAATAAGTTGTTTGATATACGGTAGATACACTGTGATTTAACACCCGATATAGGTACTAGTTCTGTTTTGAAGGACGGAAACACTTCGAATGTCAGATCACACCTCCCCGTCTATTTGTTCGGACATCATACAGTCCACGACTCTTCACCACACCTCTCTTCTTTCTCCCATCACTCACGACCCCATCCCGACTACAACACAGACTATGACACAGAGACGGACTCTGCAGAGGCCTTTATTGCAGACCCTGGACTCCTTTCTGGACCCTCAGACCTACCGGAGGTCCACCGACTATATTTGCCTCTCTTTCCTTTACTTAGTCTAATTAGGACCCCTAGGATTTCGTCTACTGCTATACGCCGACGCTCCCACTCCCGACCCGTCCTCAGAACGATTTTAGTACACTGATAGAGTCCTAAGAAACCTAACTCCAGGTCGAGAAATTTTCAAGAGGAAACGAAAAAAAAAAAAAATTACTTTGACAATTCTTACCAAGAACACACGCACACGTACGAGTCAACACAGGCTTAGTACCTCATCCAAGGAGACAGTACTTTAACAGGTCCGTCCTTATGACCTCACCCAACGGCAAAGGATGAGGTCCCCTAGAAGGGCTGGGTCCCTAGTTTGGACGTAGAAGACACAGAGGACGTAACCGTCTGCCTAAGAAATGGTGACGTGGTGGACCCTTAACAGTGTCTTTTTTTTAGACGTTAGTCGTTTGGAACAGAATTTAATGAAAATTTTACGTCATTTAGTCTTCTTTAACCTTGTCTATACCTTGTGATAATAAGGACTAATATAGTATGGAAAGTTAAGATTCTACTACAATAGATAATCCGAGGTTCCCTCTATGTAGGAAAGTCTTCTCAGGGAAACACAAAATAATGATTGAATAGAAGTCACTATCGACCATCCTCCCTCTTACGTCACTCTCCTCACGACGGTGGAGAATTGGGATGCCGAAAACAAGGAGGAGTCTTCTATTTTGACTTATTACGGTCCCTCACCTATACTAAGACTACCGGAACGGTAACAACGGTGACGAGACGTAATGTCTTCTGTCCTGACGAGACGTCCTGGCAGGTTTAAGGTCGTAGATTTGAAAATGTCATGCTTCGGGGATTAGAGTAAACATCTAAACTTTACACAAACCAGGAAGAAGAATTAATTTGTGAACCGTTATTACTCTTTCCCTGTCCACGTCTATCCCGTTGTGGACCTTAAGAGTGGACAACCAAAAAAACAACAACCAAGGCAAGATAACGTACACGACTCGGTGAAGTCGGCACGTGACCAGACTCCTGACGTCGGGCGGTCCGAGAGGGCAGGTACCCTAAGAGGTCCGTTCTCATGACCTCACCCACCGGTAAAGGAAGAGGTCCCTAGAAGGACTGAGTCCTTCTAGATCACCAAGAAATGGTGCTCACGGGGAACCCAACCGGTTTTACAAATAAACCCAAAAAGACATTGAAGACTATGTTGGGAAACCGGTTGGGTGATGTAGACCCACCCTTTCTGGAGAAAACTGAGAGTCCATGACGGTACAACCAATTAGTCTCTTTGATTGAAAAGAACACCTCATACCACTACTAGACTTTCTGGGAAAGTCTCAGCTCAAGTATAGAAAATACGAAACACGGTGGGAAGGTTGGACCTCCACTATTTCCTACTACTAATGTTGAACCTATTCCGAGGACTATTTAGTAGTAATCGTAGTATTATCGTAAATAACTTATAAATTACACACGTTCTTTAAAAGACTTTCGAGATGTGTATATTTCAACTTATCCTTGACAATAATGAAGAATTTCAACGTATTCTTGATAATAAGATAATTTCTACTCTTTTCACTTCGCATCAATTCGTTTAATAGTTTCCGGTGGATCGATTCTTTACTTCCTCGAGCCGGAAAAGCCGTCCACCAGATCATTTCTCAAAGAAGAGGATTTAAGATATAATGTACCGAAGAACTTTTAAGTCTCAGTTACAATCTTTATTATCATACACAGGGTTATATACTTAATTATAATATCACCCCCGTGTTTGAACGAGCGGAAATTGAGTTATAAATTGTTATCTCACTATCAAATGAAAATTTAAAATTAAAAGGGTGAATGATTGTTGGATGACAACTGGCCTTCTAAATAACTATGACATCTACCAACTAATTGTGTAAAAAATTACAATTTTAAACGTATAGACGTATATAAACTACGTAAGTACCGTATGGATTGAAATTTTTTTTTAAGACATAAAAATCCGAAACACCACACTCTCGAAAAAGTTTGACAAAGTTGAGAGGTTTTACGAAAGGTCATATAAATGACTTCCTCAGACGTACGCCCAGAGTTCGAACACAAGAAGCTCCCAGTTGACACGGAACGAGGAATGGAACGTGCACGTATCAGACACTGTCATATGTAGTCCTTGACTTCGATAAATCGGTTCAATTTGAATTTCTTATAGCACAGTCTTCTGCCCCTCCTCTACCTCCTCTTCCTTCTTTCCTCTCACTTCCTTCCTTTCCTTTTCTCTTCGGACTACGGTCAGTCGTCTCGGGAGCCTCACGAACCTGACCGTGTCACTGGAGACCTAGAAGAGATCTGAGAAATCCACTCACGTCGGGAGAGAAGCGAGCTACCGGGAACCCGGCGTAGATGAGAAGACGGGTGTGAACCCGTCGTAGATGAGAAGACGGGTTTGAACCCGTTTCCCGACCTCGGATGAAATTCAAGCACCAAGATCGGTAACTAGAGAGACAGGTAGAACTACTGGGTCGTGGGATACCGAAGAAGATAGAAAGGGGTCCGAGGGCGGATGGGTGACCGGGAAAGTCGTGTAAGTATAGACGAGAGACCCCGTACACCGGGAAAGAAGAAAGGGACACATGGAAAGTCTCGAGTACCCTTCGTTCCTGATAAGTAGTGGAGTGTAGTCTCGAAAAATGAATGGAGGGTAGTGCAACGACGACGTACTTGTACACGGTAAACTATTACCGATACTTGTTCCAAAGGGGATCGTACGGGTCCCCCACAAGGGGGTTACTGTTACACAAACTTGACAGAAAGAAGATGGGATTCCAAAGGGTAACGGAAGAGGGAACTCCAAACTGTAGTTCTCCCTAATTCCCTTACTTTCGGAAACACAAACTAGAAAAGTGAACATGTCATAGGGACAAAGGAGGCCGTCAGAAGACTAGACCTTCTTCGTTTGAAATTCGGTAGTAAAATAGATGCATTAAAAGAGGAATACAGGATACGTTTTCAAGGACAATCAAGTCAAGTCAGTGAGTCAGTACAGACTGAGAAACGTTGGGGTACCTGACGTCGTACGGCCCGAAGGGATAGGTAGTGGTTGAGGACCTCGAATGAGTTTAAGTACAGGTAGCTCAGACACTACGGTAGGTTGGTAGAGTAGGAGACAGTAGGGGAAGAGTGGGTGGACGTTAGAAAGGGTCGTAGTCCCAGAAAAGTTTACTCAGTCAAGAAACGTAGTCCACCGGTTTCATAACCTCAAACTCGAAGTCGTAGACAGGAAGGTCACTTATAAGTCCTGACTAAAGGAAATCCTACCTGACCAACCTAGAGGAACGACAGGTCCCCTGAGAGTTCTGAAGAGGTTGTGGCATCAAGTTTTCGTAGTTAAGAAGCTACGAGTCAAAGAAATATCAGGTTGAGAGTGTAGGTATGTACTGATGACCTTTCTGGTATCGAAACTGATCTACCTGGAAACAGCCGTTTCGTTACAGAGACGAAAAATTATACGGTAGATCCAACGAGTATCAAAAAGAAGGTTCCTCGTTCGTAGAAAATTAAAGTGCCCACGTCTGTGGTAGACGTCACTAAAACCTCGGAGGGTTTTATTTCAGACAGTAACAAAGGTAACAAAGGGGTAGATAAACGGTATTTCACTACCCTGGTCTACGGTACTAGAAATAAAAGACTTACAACTCAAAATTCGGTCGAAAAAGTGAGAGGAGAAAGTGACAGTAGTTCTCCGAGAAATGAAGAAGCGAAAGACGGTTTTCCTACCACAGTAGACGTATAGACTCCAATAACTATGAAAAGGACCGTTAGAACTAAGGTCGAACACGAAGTAGGTTGGACCGTAACGAGTACTACATGAGACGTATCTGCAATTTATTCGTCCCACTGTCATATATCGGAACTGTATGAGGAACAGACTAAACATTGGTCAGAAAACAAGGTACAGGTCAAGATTCACAACGAAGAACTGGACATATGTCTAAAGAGTCCTCAGTCCATTTCACCAGATCGTAAGGGTAGAGAAATTCTTAAAATGTGTCAAACAATACTAGGTGTGTCAGTTTCAGAAACACATCAGTTATTTCGTCTTCATCTACAAAAAGACCTTGAGAGAACGAAAAAGACACTAGGTTACCTACAACCGTTGAACTAGAGACCAAGGAGACAGAAAAGATTTAGGTCGAACTTGTAGACCTTTAAGTGTCAAGTACATGACAACTTGGGACCGAACCTCTTAAAACTCGCAATGAAACGATCTCACACTTTACTCACGTTAACACGCCAGTAAACTTGTAAGAAAACGTAACGGAAAGAAACCCTAACCTTACTTTTGACTGGAAAAGGTCAGGACACCGGTGACGATTCAAAAGGTTTAAACGACCGTATAACTCACGTCGGGAAATTATCGTAGTAGAAAATCCTAGACTTTGTCGAGTCGACCTTAAGGTAGTGGAGGTGATCGAAACAAACATCACTACGAAGGATTCCGGGTGAACTGAAGCGTAAGGTCCTACAGACCGAGATCCACTCACTAGTGTGATAACACTAATAGACACAGTACTTCTAGAAAAAACATAACAAGAAGACACATAAGAACAGTGGAGAAGAATTACAGAAGAGAAAGACAATACAGGTATACTAAAGACAGGAAATAACACGGATAGAAACGTACGTCACAAGGGAACTATAGAGATTAAAAGAACTTTAGAGATCAGAAAGAGTAAGACAACAAAAGATAAAGAAACGGAACTAGTGATTCCCTCCGCAAGAATAGAGAGGAATGATAAGAAACCTTGAGAGATAAGTTTATCCAAATAGAAAGAAAAAGAGGAAACGGAAAACGAAGAGAAGAAAAGAACCGATAAACATTCCGGAGGAGTCTGTTGGTAAAAAAGAAAAACGTAAAGAAACAGAACCCTGACCAGAACCAGTGACGGAGGACATGTTCCAGTACTCGGAAGTAGGTATCAAGAAGACCGTGAGATAGTCTAGATTAGGGAACTTAGATGAAAAGTGAAGGTGACAGATTAGTATTCCCTAAATTAAATCTCGTATGGACTTACTAGATCACCAAAAGGGATGAAATAAGTTAAATTCAGACTTAAACCGTAATTCCTCAAGTACTGGACTCGGTGTCAGTCGAGGACCAGAACAAAAACGACTGACATATCTCGAAATGGGATACGTATTTCTATTTGAATTAATAGACCAGGAGATCCGAAGAGAGAATTCTACTCTATTTTCGTCAATCTTTTAATAGAAAGAGAGGTCTGTCACAGATCTCAGTGACATAGAGGTTTGTCACAATTGAAGAGTAGAACGAACGTTTGAGTCCTTAGTGACACATTTAAAATGTTCTATTTATACTTAGAGTAAGGTACCTTAGGGACAACATCTTTAGAAATAGGAGGTGGTGATGTGGACAACGACGGAGACAACGAGTCCGTCCATCAACTGAGTCCAATTGATCTCTCTAGTAAAGGACCAACAGTTTGATAAGAGAGAGTCTTGGATTCTACAGATCAAGATGATCCTAAACATGACCATTCTAATATTTCTCTTTTCGTGAAAGAGAAACTGGTCAGTCCCGTGGTCTTCCTCTGGTTTTCTTTCGCTTTCGTAATCAGTGAGTCAGCACAGACCGAGAAACACTGGGGTACCTGACATCGGGCGGTCCGAGGAGACAGGTACCCTAAGAGGTCCGTTCTTATGACCTCACCCAGCGGCAAAGGAAGAGGTCCCCTAGAAGGGCTAGGTCCCTAGTTTGGACGTAGAGAACGTATAGAACGTAACCGTCCGCCTAAGAGATAGTGATCCCGGTGGACCCTGAAACGTCTTCCTCTGACCTTCTGACCTTTTCCCTCCTCTCTGAGGAAGGACAAACGAAGGACAAAGTAGTGTACCGGGTCGTTACCGGAGATTGTACCCGTTGCCGTCAACCAAGGTGAACACTCAAAGAGAGGTATGAAGGTCTTGGTCGTAATAAACAGGGAGGAGGAGTCTCCAGACTTAGGACCGAGGACTCGGAAGAAGACTCGAAGCTAATAGAAAAGAAACAAGGAGGTCGGGATGTCCACCATCGACGAAGGACGTTAATGATAAAAGGAAAATGAAGACAGACACAAGGGAGAAACGAAAGAGTTAAGGAATTGTGTGTATATCGTTTAAGTAGAGACAATTTGATATGATGATCAAAAATCTAAAGTAGAAGGAGTGACCCAGACTAACTTTCCAATATATATGTCTTCACGTAATCTCTTTTAGTGTAATTATATAAAGTCTTATTCTTACGGTGAGATTATAACATCTTGACACCTCTTTAAAAATAAAATGGTCTCATTGAAGACCACCGTCGTACCGTAAAACCTCCTTCTTAAAGGACAATTTATATAAATCGTACACTCCATTTAGGGGTCCGTCGTTTAAGGTTCATTTTAAAATCTATAATCTAGTTCCTAGGAGTACTCTCCGTAAATAAATAAATAAAAAAAAGGGGTTAGTAAGAGTACTGAAAAGTACACGGACTCACCTCAACGAGACATATAGAATCCTCGTTCTTCTCTTCTCGTATTTGTACTTTCTCTCTCTCCTCTTTGACGGTCTACCACCGACCCACTGTTCCCTACATAGTTATCCTTGAATCTTTACAGAATTATCTTTTTAAACTCGATAATCAACTTCCCATAAACACACTGGAACAGGTTTTAAAAGAGATGTTTTATGTGTCATTTCGAATACAACGGTGGACAACGAACGAAGTCACATGAAAAAACCATTCTTTTGAAAGTCACGATTCGAGTTGTGACTTTGAACACCCCTCGATTGCACCCCTATAGTAGTAGATCAAATGACACTAGATGTCAAGTCCAATTTCGTTACTGGTTACGGATCTGACACCTAGATAGGTCTGGACTCATACCTAGGGTTAAGGTGAATAATTGACGTTCCTAGCCCGTTATAATGGGTCAACGAGACTCAAAACACAAAAAGATTGGACATTTTACCTTATTATTATTATAGTTGAAGTATACCACCAATTTTTCTAGTACACTTTCTTTATATAAAATTTCACGGACCATATATTTTTTACGAGTTTTTACAACAATATCGTAAAGTTCAGGTTGAATTTACAGGAAAGAAGTCAATTTCGGAAGAGAGTCTAGTGAAAAGGAGGTAGAGGGTTGTCTTATTAGGTTAGAATAAACTAAACAAATATTAGATAATATCACCGTTAGGTATCACCGAGTCACCATTTCTTAGACGGACGGTTACGTCCTCTACTCCTAAACTAGGGACCAGTCCCTTCTAGAGGACCTCTTCCTTTACCGTTGGGTAGGGTCATAGGACCGGACCTCTTAAGGCACCTGTCTCCTCGGACCGTCCGATGTCAGGTACCCCAGTGTTTTCTCAGCCTATGTTGAATCGTTGATTTGGGGGTGGTATCACAGAATAAATAGACACAAAGGACAGTCTAGGACTCAGGGAATATCAGTCTGAAAGATAGAAACAAAGAAATCGTGGATATTGTCCAAGGACCTTATATTAAACTTTTAATTGCTTATAAACTTTTCCCACTCAAAACTCTTTAACAAAGGATCCTTTCAAAGACTTTTCCTTGGAAATACATTAGTTTCTGAAGAACTACAGGATCTCTTGTTCCCCGGAGGAAACACAAGACGAAAGAAATTACACCTCGTTGTACCTTCACGAGGTGACGACATATAGGATAGGTTTTTACTCCTCTATCTACTCCTTCAGACCTTTTGAAGTACTCTGTACACCAATACTTTAATTGACGAATATCTACTCCTCTTCTCTTCTACATACAAGTCCCTATATCCCTAAAGGTCCGTCTCTCTGTGTACTCTCCGTCCTCCCCTTTAGTCCACTTCCGTCCGAGTTCTGACCACTCAGTCACGGACACTGACCCACTGTGACACCCTCACATTAATGACGTCTTCTATTACGATCCTATTCAGCCATGGAATAAGACCTTTAAAAGGTTGTGGACAGGTTCCTCAAACTTAAAAAAGGAGTACCAAATCTCTCGAAAAGTCATCCCAATACGGTACTACACTCCACAAAAATTTTTCTAGTACAACCTTCATCGCACCCATCCTAACTACTATTTCCCTTGCCTTCCTTCCCACCTTCCTCTTTATTTGAGGTGCGGTCCTCTATTCCTTCCACCCGTCCTCGACTCCACCCTCGAACCCCTCGTTTCCGATCCTATGGACCATTTTGTGACGTCTCCAACCCTACCTTCTTTTTTTGTAGGGGGTTTCCCTCCCTCGTTTATTTCTACGGTCTTAAAGTCAGACTCTTTACCCCTCCTCCCACCAGGAAAATTGTCCTTATTACTTCCGTTCTCTCTAATTTTCTACTTCTCTCACCGAAAAAGTCTATGTAACGAAAACTTCGTAGTCATTGCGTATATACCATTCCAGTACGGTCACTTTACTAGTACGTACAAGTCCATCCATTAAAGTGAACCTCCTGTAGATGTGTCTTCCGACTTTGACACCCTTACCCACTGGGTCTCACTACCGTAACCTTGGAAATATTTACTTTAGATGTCCAAAGTATTGGTCTACTTCTTTGTACCTACCTCTGTAAAGAACCCTGTTTGACAATAGCTTTCTGTAGTACTCAGAGAAAATTTTACCTCTTTCTTCCGAATTAATAGGAAGTATAATTCTGTGTTAAAAGTAAGAAGGAAGGGGAGGGACGTCATTCTTAAAATTAATGTACTGTAGTGACAACAGTTTACAGTCTTAGAAAGTAATCTTACAACTCCCTCCTCTCTTCTTCACTGAACAAAATCAAAACTTCAAACTCTCTCTTTTTGTTCTGTGACATCTTCTTACCCCTAACCTCCCTTACCGAATCTCCCATTTCGCCTTTATAGGGACTCAAACAGTTCTACAGATCTTTGTATTAATAAATTAGGACACATTACAGTAAAATGAGAGGATGTTTTTCCTGTGACTTTGTATAACAAAGGGGTCTGTTTGTGACTCATTTTTCTAACGGAAAAAAAGGGGAAGTACGACTAAGTCTACTCTATGTAGGGATTCTGTCGTTCGGGGCTTCATAAACGTAACCAAAGAACTAACACAGGTAGGATAGACGGTGGGACTTTCGACTCGTCGAGATGGAATTTACATTGAAATGATAGACACGTCGGACGTCAGAACTAAGGAAGACCCACTATAACTTTTTCTTTCCAAGGGGGATATTAATTTGTAGTCATCTAGTGAAGGTTACTTGATAAAACAATAACAAGTCAGTAAGTGAGTACAGACTGAGAGACATTGGTGTACTTGACATAGTACGGTCCGAAGGGACAGGAAGTGATAAAGGGTCTCGAACGAGTCTGAGTCAGGTAACTCAACCACTACGGTAGGTTGGTAGAGATGGAGACAGTAGGGGAAGAGAAGAACGGAAGTTAGAAAGGGTCGAAGTTCCAGAAAAGGTTACTGAGTCGAGAAGCGTAATTCATCGGTTTCATAACCCCGAAGTGGAAGTCGTAGTCAGGAAGGTTACTTATGAGTTCTCAACTAAAGGAAGTCCTAACTGACCAACCTAGAGGAACGTCAGGTTCCCTGAGAGTTCTCAGTAGAGGTTGTGGTGTCAAGTTTTCGTAGTAAAGAAGTGTGAGTCGGAAGAAATGCCAGGTTGAGAGTGTAGAGAGTGTAGGTATGTTCTGATAACCTTTTTGGTATCGAAACTAATATCCCCGGAAACAGTCTTTTGATTACACGAGAACATTTAAGAGGGGAAACTCACGTCCACCTTAGATACTCCACGAAGATTCGTCATCTTATGTCGTCTCTAGGAACAACTAATAGACGAAATTAATATCGTGTCACATGTATATGTATGGTTTGAGACGTTGATAGGGAGGAGACCGTTGGTAATTGAAACAAAAGATTCAGGTATCTAGACAAACAAAACATTTATTCGAGTAAACTTACTAAAGAAAAATCTAAGGTGTAAACTCCATACAGTATGCTATAAAGAGGAAGAGACAGACTGAACGAAGTGAGCCATACTGTTAGAGATCCAGGTAGGTACAACGTTTACTGTAATAAATTTTAAAGAGTCTTGAACTGAGACAGTACGTGCAAGCAACATAAGATTCCTCTCACTCAGTCACAATGAACTATTTATAATAAACTCGTCACCTTGTCTTCGAGAAGTTAAATACTTAACAATAAAATAGGTCGAGACCACTCTCCGTGTTTCGACACCTGGTCTTGTCAGTCAAGACGGTGGTCCCTGTCTACTGTGACTAACGAGCCGGTCACCGTAAGACACAAACTCTTCTTTACCGGAAGACCTATCTGAACTTAAAATTCGAAAGACCTCTGTCCCGTAGTCACAGTGGAATTGAAACGTCTACATCGGGACCCCGGGGTCTTCTTTACTCCCTCCACCAAAGAGGTAGTGGTCGTTCAGGTGGGGTAGTATGAGATTGTCACGTACTGAGGCCGTCCGGTACACGAGACGACCCCGGGTCAACAAACATACGAGTCACTTGCAATCGTCGGAATGGACACTCTCTCCTCCATCAGACCGTCTACTACATTACTACGAAAGTTTCGGTATTCTCGACGACAAGTGACATCGTCAAAATCACCGAATTACGAAGGTTTCGAATGTTTTTATCGTACACACATATAAGTATATATGTACATATATATATACTTAAGAGTTTTAAGTTGACATTTTAATGGTAGGTCAATTTCTTATCTGTTTTGTGTCCTCGTCTGTAAAGTGGCGTGTCCTATATGTCTACCATTTCTTCGTGTACTTTTCTGTACGTTGTAATAATTTGTCAACTCTTTATGTTTAATTTTGGTGTCACTCTATAGTGATGTACGGACCTATTTACCTAGTTAAGGTGATCGGGTTCTTTACTTTTATAATATGTACAACGACCCATATTCAGAGACTTATCAATCAACGATTTCTCGATCTGTCAGATGTCTTTAAGGAGAAATTTGATGATACATCGGTTGTTATAATATATCATATCGAGATCATATAGATATAGACAGATAAATAAAAAACCGGTGTGGAGTGCCCCTAGTTTGGGTGTAGGAGACGTCACTTTGTCAGTAGGATTGGTGACCTGCTGGTCCCTCAATAACAGATACTTTCCCGAAATACTATGCAAACAATTCTCTACTTTTTCCAGTGTTTACCGTCCAAGATGAAACAAGTTTCAATTGTGACTAAAATCTTGATATATAGTCCTATAATTCTCTATAATTCTCATCAATAGTTACTGACCATCTTAATACTCTTCAAAACAAAAGAAACATAACACTAAAAAGATAATTCCTCCAGAACAAACATACTACTCTTAATAATTTAATTTTTCTTTTAAGGATCAGTTTTTTTCAAATTTTTGAATCACTGTACCACTGTGGTTTAAGACCGTTTCTACATTTCTTTAATCTAATGAGCATGTATGATCATCTGTAAATTTCATCATGTCGGTGAGAGCTTTTCAAACCGGTAACAAATATTCTCATTTGTTTGTAACCTAGTGGTATACTGGTCCGTTGACGTGAAACCCCGTAAATCGGGTCTTTTTATAATGGCTCACTATTTTTCCTTGTGTGACCACTTTGTCGGTTGTTACACCTAGATAAAAGTTCCCTTAATACGACTTAGACTTTCGGTTAACATATTGTAAGATCCTTACTATTATAATCTCTTCGCCTTCCGTCTAATCACAACCGTCCCCAATCCCCAATCCACCAACCGTAATATTTTCTTTTGTAGACACCACTGAATTTACTCTTCCTTTGGGTTCCTTCTTCTCTACATACATACGCACATCGACCGAGTGAAACGACATGTCACCTTTGATTGTGTTGTAACATTTCGTTGACATGAGGTTAATTTTTTATCTTATTAGGTAAGGGGGGGGGTTTTTTTTTAGTCTTCAACACCGCCTATGTGTTTGGATACGTACAAATCTTAAAATATCTTACACTATACGTATGGTAATTTGTGTTCCCTTTAGACTTGATCAGACCATCTAAGATTGTTAAGGGTATAGGGACAATATAGCATAGTATCAAAACGTTCTATACACTTGACACACTTCCCATATGTCTTAAAGACACAACAAAGAATGTTAACTTACACTTAGATATAGATATTTAAATTATTGGTAGTCTCAGGACACATGGGAAATCATTTATTTTTCATTTTCGTAGTGACCGTAAATATACAGGGAATGTATGCGAGTAACATACAGGGATACAAGTGCTATGGGACAGAATCTCTAGGGAAGTCAAACTAGTATAATAGTCTCCTAATATATTCTATTACGTGACAAGAATCTTTCACAGAAAACCATTTTAACCGGGTAAACCTGTCGATTCTTTAGTGATTTATAACTATAAAAGAGACAACAAGAGTAAATTGTATTGTTACTGTTTATAACTAAACTGAGATAACTGTAAATTTACTACAGTATTGATCGACTCGTGGTCCCCTTCATTCAACCCCATCTAAAATCAGGTTTATTTCTTAGTTGTAAGAATTGTTTCAATCTTTACGGTAAATATCACGTCATCAGACGTTAGGGAAGTATCAAGGTCGGACATAAAGAGAACACTACCCTTATACATACCAGTATGTCCATTCCGAACGATGGTAGTGGAAACGACAATAGACCCTCAACAATAAGACCCCTCCAGTGGACTGGAAAATGCGTCGAACCATATATGTGTAATTCTTAAAACCTCTATAACTTTATTCACAAAGACAGAAGTCTTCATTGTGAATTATTTACAAGTAAAACCTAGTGATATTTTACGAAAGTCTCAAATGGACAGAAAGAGATAATCTATGATTACTTTACAAGAATTTGTCCGAAGACTTTACTAGTAAGGTTAGACTACTAATTATCTTCATAAGGACACACGGTTATACAAAAGAAGACAGGTTTCTTGATACGATAATAATTGAGGTAGACTGTGTTAAATCTCAGTTGTAAACAACTTTTGTTTTTATTAACAGTACATGGAACACGACCAAGTGTAAAATGTATTATCGACAGTTTACCGTCGAAGAAAGAGAACACTTGTTTGAACACTCTAATTAAAAGGGTCACTAATTTCTGGAGTCTGTCAACCTCGACCCAATCGTTGTGTACGATTATTGTTCCTGTACCTGAATTGGTAGTCGAAGGTGGTTTCACACAATGCGTACCCTATTAAATTCTGTATAAAATAAAGAAAAGAAATGTCTCAAATTTCTTTAATTTGATTAAACGACACGTTTAATCAAACTTTTAACGGTACCCGTCTATGTCTCGAAAACTCTAGTGCACGTGAGACAAGTGAACTGAAGTAAGAAGTAGCATCATTTCCGTTCTTATTACGTCAACAACTGTAGGTACCCCGTGGAACGTAGGTCTCTGGGGTTTCGTGAAAGGATAAACTAGAACGTAGTCACGTCTCAAACTGTAACAATTACCACGAAAGAAAACCCGAGGAAGTAGGGAGACGAAAACTAACGAAAAGGAATAATGAATGAAACAATAACAAAGTAAATATGAGAATTTCCGACTACAAGGGACCCTGGAAATAGAGAATGGTAAATTTTAGATCCCCTATCTCAAAGACCTTGACCTCTATAAAACTACTAAAACGAACCTCTCAGTCCTACACTCTATCACTCCAAACTGACTCATCATCTCTGATGTCACACCGACTTCAAAGAATAGTGACTCCTCTAAAAACCCCAATAACAACAACTCAAACGAAGGTCTTGAAACAATCGAGGATTTATTTTCTCATTTTCTTTATACGTATGTACAATTCTCATGAGGTCCAATAGCTCATGTAAAATAAACAGTTGTAATAAAACCAATGAAAATATCCACAAAAATTGGAAACTTAAGAGTAGTGTTGAAATATTTCTTCATAAAAATAGAATTAAAATGTTCCTTGAACAAGAGTGACGTCGGTTAATTAGTTCTTATTATGTTACATAACTAATGAACAAAAGATCCAAAACATAACTTGTGAGTGATTACGTGACCACCATCCGTACCTAAAATGAAACGTTATGGTCTCACTCTTTACCGGATAACGAAATAGGATTTAATCAACTTAGACGACGGACACGCATACATACGCACGATTCAACGAAGTCAGCACAGGATAAGAAACGTTGGGACACCCGACATCAGGGGGTGTCCGAGGAGACAGGTACCCTAAGAGGTCGACTCTAGTGACCTCACCCAACGGTACCGGAGACGGTCCCCTAGAAAGACTGGGTCTCTGACTTGGGGACACAGAACAGAGGACGCAACCGTCCACCCAAGAAATGGAGGTCGCGGTGGACCCTTCGGGATTTCGACGAAGTGACCTCCTTTTAAGTCAAAGATAACACCCTCTCTTCTCCCGGTCCCTTTGGGAAATCGAGAGAGTACTACATACTCTTAGACTCCAGGAAATGACATGTCTGAGATACTTTTCCTAGGTCACAAGAAATTGAGTGTCGCTGGTGACGGAAAGATCCCGTAAAAAAAAAATGGACAACGACCGTTCAGATCCTAACTTAGGTCCCTACCTGACCGAAAGTCGGTCAAAGATCGTTGAGCGGTTGGAGGGAATGGGGAAAGTTGAAGGGAACCCAATTTGATAATTTATACTACCGTAAGTAAAAGGGACCGAGTCACGGACCTCGGGGAAGTCCTTCTCCTTAATAGTGAAACAGGTCAACAAGGGAACAAGAATCGAGTCCCTGAAACTTTCGACCGTAGGCCCTCGGAAAAAGACCGACGGTTGATTAGTTTTTTCTGTCGCGACCTCCTTCTCCGAGACGAGTGGTACCGGACGAAGAGACACAGGGTGAAAATTAACTTACAATCCATATCTTTCGCGATCCCTTTATGTGAGGGACTGTTTCCTTAATCTACCGGTCGTTCATTTAAACCCTTACAAGTCAATAAACAACTTAGCTTTCTCGTTGTCTTGTAGTTTTCGGGATTCGCACTCTTTCGTAGATACTTAGTCTCGATTCCTTCAATTTAACGAAGACAAAGAGACTTCTTACTTTCCCCCGGGCTTTGTGGTAGAGAGGATCACGTCTCGGTTTTCGACTTGGTCATGCCGTGTGTCGTTTAATCTGTCTTTTTCGTACCGTGTTATCCTGAGTCTAACATCCAGAGACCAAACGTCTTTCTTCTATTCTCCTTCTGGGCTTACTTAACACTGAGTAATTTCTCCCCCTCCCTTGGTTCTTACCTTAAACATAAATGTTTAAACGGTCCCCTTTCTCGACGATAACTGCACTGTAACTGTTTACTCCTCAACCCACTACTGGTTTCCCCGAATCTACAATCTAATTTTTCACACCGACCTTCCTTTATGTCGTCTTCTCGAATTATAAATAACTACTTCTCGTGTCTTATAGATGCCTCCTTTCCGCGTTTTCGTCAATGAACCTTCGAACACTGGGATTTACTAATCTAGTTGTACGTATCTAGGTTCTTTCGACTTAATCCTTTGTTTTAAAGTATCAGATTTGCTCTTTTACTAAAACTTTGATCATTAAAATCTTTTCAGTGTGTCGTTTTTGTGTAGTGGATATACAGATTCATACTACTTGTCCGGTTGGAATTTTGTCGTTGAGCTGTAGATACTCTACTAGTTTCAATTCCATAATAATATTGTAGACACATCGTCTTGATGTTTAAAAGAAGAATTTTATTACTCAGAAACTCAACCGGATCGACTGAAACTATACTTTAACGGTTCAGGACCAATAGTTTAATTGTATGAAAGAGGACCGATACAGGTCTACGACTTTTCATCACCAGAGTCACCGTCGTGTACTATTCTCACAGATAAAACACCGTTCTTCATCAACAGTTTAACTACTTAAGGTTCAGACAAGAATCAGTAAAGTAATTATTAGACCTGTTTTATCTGATACTCAAAACCTACCTGGACTCAAAAATCATGTTCGTACCCGGGACCTATTGGGACTCCCTTCAATATATTACAGTGGCTCGGTGAAAGGTTTACCATTCTACTACTATTGTCACCGATAGAGTAGTGTGGACAGAGACCCCCTACAGTTTTTTATCCCTTTGTATACGTTTTACCGATTATGTCACCTGTGAGTTACGTGTGTCGAAAGAGGAAAAGCAGACGAGAAGACAGTAGCGGACGGGAACGACCCATACGACGTAATACAAACCCACATAACAGAAGAGAGAACATGTTCGGTAGTAGGAAGCCGAGTAGTAGTGCGGGTGAAAAAAGAAACGAGGTGAATGTGATGCTTGTTATAATTACGTCAAACGATGAGGATCTACACGTAAGGATGTATAAGAAGGCAATCAAAGTGTGATCTTAATTCGTGGAGACTTTGCGTAATCCGTAAATTTAAGGTAGAAGAGTCCATCACCAAGGGTGGGAACCAATGCACAATCTTAATAGACTTCTCGAAATTTTTTTTGGACTAGGCGTCCGTCCAACGAAAGGTCTGGTTAATTTAATCTATGACCTCACGACCTGGGCTCTTAGTCAAAATTCTGAGGGATCCAATAAGATTGCACATCAGTTCCAACTCTAAGAGACAAGATTAGAAACTCTTCCATGAAGTAAACCTTTTAACTCTTACGGAAAGTACAGTAGTGACCCAAGTTGATAGTTAGTTCCGTCATAGTCTCACACACGATCCGACTCCACTCCCTTTAAAGTCCGGCTTAAGGAGGTGAAGGGGAAACTAAGACAAAGTGAGAATGCAAGATAACCACCACAACTACCAAATCAGTGATGCAGTACAGACTGAGAATGAAAACACTGGAGTACCTGACATCGGACGGTCCGAAGGGACAGGCACCCCAAAGGGTCCGGTCTTATGACCTCACTCAACGGTAAAGGAAGAGGTCCCAATGGAAGACAATACGACCATATTTTCTGTTCAGTACAAATATTACGTTTTTTATTCTCGTAGCTCATGGCACGGAAGTAAGATCTCGACTCCTTTGACGTCGTGTTTCTCCTCTTTGTTGGATGGAGTTTAGGGTTCAACCATAACCTCGTTATACGTTTATCACCACAAATACGAATCACAGTTCCCTCTGTAACGTACAACTCGAATAAAACTGATTTGTTATTTATCTTTTGTAAGGAAGAGAAAACAAACTAAAATTGGTCAAAAAAAGAAGACGATAGGTACGACGTGGAGTCCCTCATCATTTACAACGACAAGTCCACGAGTCAGTGTAGATTGAGAAACGTTGAGGTACCTGACGTCGTGCAGTCCGAAGGGACAGGAATAGATAGAGAACGTCAAATGAGTTTGACTACAGGTAACTCAAACGCTACGGTAGGTTGGCAGAGTAGGAGACAACGGGGGAAGAGGACGGAAGTTGGAAAGGGTAGTAGTCTCAGAAAAGGTTACTCAGTCGAGAAGTGTTGTCTACCGGTTTTGTAACCTCGAAGTCGTTGTCGGGAAGGTCACTTATAAGTCCCAACTAAAGGAAATCTTAACTGATCAAACCAGAGGAACGACAGGTTCCCTGAGAGAACGAGAAAAAACAAAGACAAAAAAAAAAAAAAAAAAAAATTCTAAAGACATCTTCCAGGGTAAGTGACGACCCACTACACATACCTACAACTTACTTATAATTATTTACTTAGTCACGTCTGAATTCATAGGTTTAATTAAAGTTACTGTTCCTTCCCGGACTCTCCTAGATTTTAGAGTCTCTGTGACTCCAGAAAATCTCTACTTGGACCCGGGACCCTACGCCTTAACTAGCGTTTTCTCTCTAGAAACCAAATATACAAGACGAAGACTTAGAGAGACTTTTCTCTGAGTAGACGTAAAAAGACGTCCCTTATAGTGATCTTTGAGTTTGAGGAACAATTTCCTTTTAGAGTGGTCTGTCTCAGTGTACTCGTTCCTTTTGAAATGAGTTCTGAGAACGTTATCCCTCTCTCCGCCTTGAGTTGACGAGACTTTCCAACCTCTTAAAAATTCGTGACCATACTCGATCAAGGTTATCTGATTTTTTCCATCCTACCCCAAATTAGTCGTACTAATCCAGAAGACTAGTTCTAGGGTAGACGTCCAGATCGATTTCGTAGTATTTGAAGGGTGTGTCTTGAGCAGTAACCGGACCGTTGAAAGTCAGGGAATAATGTGTAATCTTAGGAGACCCCTCCAAAATTATGTTACAACAGTTACGAACTCAGGGTGGTAGACTCTCGGACTAGATTAACTAGACCCAACTGAGCCTAAGATATAAAACAAACAAACAAAAATTTAAAATGACTCCTCATCAACTAAATGATTTCTCGTCAACTAAATGCTACGTCTGGGATATAATAAAGTTTCGAGGTACTCTCTAAGGTCACGTGTCGGTCTCAACTCCCGAAGGGACCACCGAATGTGTCATCTCTTAGACGGACGTTACACCCTCTGGACCCAAGTTAGAGACCCAACCCTTCTTGGGGATCTCTTCCCTTTCCGATGGGAGAGGTCATGAGAACGGACCTCTTAGGGGTATCTATCCTTGGACCGCCCGATGTCAGGTACACCAACGTCTCTCAGTCTGTACTGACTCGCTGATTCGTGTGTGTCGACCACAACTTCTGGTGACTTTCCCCGGTTTGGAGGATAAATTAAACACTCTATCTTTACCCCGGTCTATCCTCCCCTACTAATAGATAACAGGTTTGACTGAAACTGTACTCAATGTCGGAGGGTCCAAGTCGTGAGTCTAAAGATGGTTACGAAAGCCAAGTCACGAAAGGAAGTTAAAAGAGGTGCGAATAGTGCAAATCTCAACTTTGTTTATTGAATTTCAAGGAATACAGGTTATGGGGAAGTTAGACACAAACTAGCCACCAAAGTCTTATTTTAGAATCTCACGGACCCCTACAGAGAATACACTAGTCCACTGACAGAGGGAACACGGTCTACAATATAGTCTCGCGAAGATATGAAACATGATGAATTGTCTTCTGTTACCAAAAAAACAAACAAACAAAATTACGACTGTATAAAACTCGTAGACTCGGGACTTTGTTTCAAACAACGAGAATTCCGATAAAGATTTATCTAAGAACAAAGATCAATGTAGAGGGTGGTAAGAATTCTCCATATGGATTCACTGCGAATACTTATACATATTTCTTTTCCTTACTTAAGACGTATATAGAGATATTTTGACTCAAAATGTATTAATTAAGCCTTATTTGCTTTTTACGACGAAGTTTACTGTTTAGAGAATTTCAATCCTCATAATCGATTTCTCTCGTAAATGTTTAATACCGTAAAAAACTTCAATACCTACTGAACACATCTCCCAGACTCGAATCCTTAGTCTGACTGCATCAAAAGTCAAACCGAGAAATCGTCGTCACACTAAACCAATTAATCAGAAAACCTCCCAGTCAAAAGAGTAAAAGTTTTCTCTTTATTATTAATAAAGTATCCCAACGGTACTCTTAATTTCTTTTATCTCGTACGGTTTGTGTACCTTCGACAAATATATTACCCGAAAAAAAAACAAATCGTAAAACTTTTACAGATAATAATTTACGAAAGACTTAACCTGATAATTGATCTCGAATTTTTGTTATGTCACCAAAGAACCCAACATTTCAGTTTAGTACATGGAAAGAGAAATGTTTATATCCTGTGGAAAATTATAAAGGAGCTCGTACAAAGTCTCGACCCATAATATCAATACTAATAATAAGTAGAGGTCGTTTATATAGAATAAGATCTTTGGATAAACCTTAAAGAACAGACAGGTTGAGACAGAATAAGGAAAGTCTTCTTTCTAGAGAGGAAAGTAACAGGTATTTACGACGTATAAATAGTCTTTTTATCTACGTTAGTCTACTCTTGATGAAGGGAAAGAGTCACAGTGAAAATAGTTCGGGTGAAAGAGACAGGGACGTCACAGGGGGGCTGCGGGAATCTTGTCTTCACACACAAGAAAGACGATTCCAGTCGGTTGGAGAGGTGTTGGGGAGAGAGGAAAAGGACCTTCTAGACAAGAACGACATCACAGGAGAAGGAGAGGGTAGTGGTAAAGAGAGAGAGGTGGCCTAACAACGATAATCGTACGTTAATACGGAATCGTTATAAACCTATTTACTAAAAGATTCGAGGTGTATAAGAAGGACGATGACGGGAGATAAGATCGTTTGAGGGGGTGTCTCGAACAAGAAGGAGGACAGAAACACAAAAGTCAATCTAACAGGACGGTTGGTCGGGTTACACCGAAAAGGAAGGTGGGGAGGGACCTTCACCGAGAATACCTCCTGGGGTCGATACAGTCACACGCTTCGGGCACCCATTAAGGTGGGAGTAGATTGGACCAGAGATCCATCGTAACTACGACATCTGGAACTTCCTGGTTCTTCACGAGGAAGAAGAAAAAATTTAATTACAATAATCTCATATCAACGAAATGTTACAACACAATTAAAACACAACACAATTACAACACAAGTAAAGACAAATCCTTTCACTTAGTCGACATGTACATGTATATATGGGACGGAAACCCTAAAGTCAGGGTAAGTCTAGTGGTGTCTCGTAATTCACTTCAAGGGACACGATATGTCATATATGAGTAATTAATAGGTATAAAAAGTATCATAACTATCACATATACACAGATAGGGTTAGAAAATGAAAGATGCAGAGACAGGACACTAAGGGATCGAAGTAAAAGGAAGAGTGGGAGGCCGTCGAGGAAGAGTAAGAAGAGTGATCGAAGAGAAGGATCTGACGTGATGATAATTATTTAGAACCTTATAAGGTTTACAGAAAAAAAGACACTCAGTATAGGTTGTAGGTCTGTAAACGAGTGTTACTCAGGGGAAAGGGGGAATTTGAGAGGGAGATAGAGAAAAGAAACGGAAAGAGGGAGAGAGGGAAGAATTAACTCATCGGAGAAAAAAAAAAAAAAAAAAAGACCCGAGATCCGATCTAACATCTCTACGTTTTACCATTCTATTTAAGACAGAAGTTCGTTAAGTCACAAATGATTGTTTTCAATCTGTACCTTTCTTTATTAATTTTACTTCTTAATCTTAACGATACTCTCCTGACACCCATCCAGGACTTCCTTATGTTTCCGGTCCCACCCATCCCCTACCCCCGCTAAGTATCTCCTAAAGGAGAGACTTTATCCTTACCGAGTGACGTAAGAATAAACTTTGGGTATTGAGTGTCACCTCCCCGCCCCCTATTCGTCTTCTAGTGTGTATGTAAAAATTTTTTACACTAGAAAGTCCATTTTCTCTTTTACGTCGGTAGAGTATGATTGACTCAAAATTTTATAATTATTCGTTTTTTTTATTTTTATTTTTTTATTTTTTATTTTATAATTATTCGTTCTGTAAAATTTTACTTTTATTACATTTAAGGAGTTAGAGAAACAGTTAAAACAAAAGCAAAAGTAATTTCACCATGTGTAGGTATTAAAAATTTTCCAGTTTACTACAATACTCCAGTTAACACTTTTTGTCTCGAGAGACCAAGGGAAGAGGGAGGTAAGGATAAAAGGTTTATAGTGGGGAAAATCGATAAAAACGACGGAGAAACTCATAAAATATAGGTAGAACGATTTATTGAATAAAACTTATTTAATAAAAAGAGTTAACTGGTGGGACACACTGCCTACTTTTAAAGTAGAAGAATGCGGAGGTCAGTTGTGTATATGTAGGAAGTGAGTAGAAGGACATAGATTAAAAATCAAACTAGATACAAGTCAAACACATAATAACACCAACACTGTAAAGAAGTGTTGAACCGGCACACCATATGACATAAAGGGAAAAAGGAACTAAAAATTGTTAACGTAAGATCAAATGAATGAAAAATCCCCAAATAATGATTAGGTGGAGTCCTGAGACCAATTTTACATTTAAAGAAGACATACATAAGTATCTGTTTGTGGGACATTTGCGTCAGAAGTACCAGTGTAGGACGGACCACACACGATTCAACGAAGTCAGTACAGGTTGAGAAACATTGGGGTGCCTGACATCGGGTGGTCCGAGGAGACAGGTACTCTAAGAGGTTCGTTCCTAGGACCTCACCCAACGGTACGGGAAAAGGTCCCCCGGAAGGGCTGGGTTCCCTACCTTGGGTATAGAGGACGTAGATGTCGTAGCGTCCCCTTAAGAAATCACGACTCGGTAGTCCCTTTGGGTTGTAGGACGTACCTCGGGACACGTAAAAACGAGACTGGTCATGACCTTGGAGAGATGTGGACAGCGCGTTGAGTCACGACCCTAGAGAGATTGGTAATAGGGTTTCCAATAGAAACAGCGAGAAGACACAACTACCGGGACCCGAGACATCAGGTACAACAAAAGAAAGAAACAAATATAAGGACAGTATCGTGTCAAGTAGGTCGTCTAAGGTTCTTTCCTACGTCTTCTCATTAAAAAAAAAAAATTAGGAGTGTTAATCATCAAAGGAAAAGTCCCTTTTAATCTACTCCTCATTAAAAAGAACTCATGACTTTAGTAACAAGCCAACAGAGGATCAAAGACCCCAGCAGAACTTATCTGGTTGCAGGAAGACTAAGGAGAAACAGATCTTGGATTGAAATTTCTTACCTGAGACTTGGGAAAGGGTACCTGAGACTCAAGGTGATCCTTTCCCGAACAAACCTAAACTAGAAAAGAGAACTCGATCTGTGAGCCACCCCAGAAGTTAGACTCTCAAGTATACAATCAAGACCTTTGAAACAGACTTAGGAAAGAAACCAAATAAACATAACTAAGAGAAAAAAAAAAAATTAACTAACTTAAGAAAGTAACTCTACGACTCGAAAGATCCGACTAAGAGATTAAAAGAAAGAAAAAAACTTTAAAAAATGAGAAAACTCGGTGAAAGACTCCCTAAAGACGTTGAAATGAAAGATTGAGAAGAGACCTTTAAAAAAAAAAGAAAGATAATAACGTAAAAATTGAAGGTTCTCGAGAGAAAACAGGGTCTTGTAGTGTATAAACATCATAGGACAAGAAAAAAAGTATCGACATTCCAAAAGAGAGGGAACAGACTCTCTTTTCCTAGAAACCAAACAAAAGAGAGGGACGTTCCAGATACAAGGAAAGTTAAAAGGAAAGGGACTACCTAAGTTAGAGACGATGCACTCTCCGGGATAAGTTTACAGACCACAAGAGTCCGAGTGGGTAGAATAAATTAATTCCCGCTCCCTGACCTTTAAGACTAAGATTCGTGGTACACATACAAGACCCCTATCCCCAAGGATATGTAACAAAAAACCACCAGCTAGTGAGTGGGGAGACATAGTAATCCAAAAAGGAGAATCCAACTAATATAAAGGAACTTTTCTGAAAGTCAATGGAAACCTTCCATTTATAGATCAACTGAGAGAAGACTCTAGACTCGCCCCCTCACCGACCCCTTAGAGTGGTAAACCAGTCATCTAAAAGTGAGCCAGATCGTTCAAACCCAGACTATAAAAACAAGGATTGACACGGACCATGAGGACTCTGAGACGGGTCAAATAGCATAAGTCTCTCAGTTAAAAGGGAGAAAGTAACTCTGACTTCCTACAACAATCAACGAGTCGGTACAGGCTGAGAAACACTGGGGTACCTGATATTGGACGGTCCGAGGAGACAGGTACCCTAAAAGGTCCGTTCTTAGGACCTCACCTAACGGTAAAGGAAGAGGTCCCGTAGAAGGGTTACGTCCCTAGTTTGGGTCCAAAGGGCGTAACTTCCGTCTAAGAAATGGTAGACTCGGTGATCCCTTCGGAGAAGAAACTCTAACTTCTCCCATAGAGAAAAGAAAGATCTTTCTGACAAGTTGGTCAGTCGAGATGGAAGTGGGTCAGGAAAGTCCCCATGGTCCACTGAAGTTAAAGACTTATGGGTCCTTGACATCACATGTAACCAATGAAACTCTCGGAGGGGTAATTGGTCTGACCAAAAACCCAAATGTCCAAACAATTCAGTAAATGACGAGTGGGTAGACCAAAGATCGAAGAGTTTAGAACAACTGTAAACAGAGAAACGGGAACTCCTAAATACGGAAACCCCCTTTTTATTTAGACACATAAGTAAAATCTCCACAAAACTCTTCTTTTCCTTCGAATTTTACATATCAGTTAATAGGAAAAATAAACATTAACTGTTTATTAACGAAATATTATAACACAACCAAAGACAGTATATAGTTGTACTTAATTGGTTTCCATAGGTATACAGGGGAGGGAGAGCTTGGAGAGTCAGAAGACAAAAATTCGATTTCGAATGGTTAAACAAATGTATTAACCTCTCTAACTTTTCCTTTTCTTTCCGTCGTGTGTATGATTTTTTTCCCTCATTTATTTCATTTTAATTCCCCCTCCCCCTCCTTCGTCGGAGTTCTCCCTCTATATGTGTCCGTCTCTTTTTCCTTTAAAGTCGGGATCTGACTCCTTCCTGTCTTCTGGTCTCTATGAGTACAATGTCACTATAACTGGATTAAGGTAAACAAATGAATAGATAAGTAAAGGAATCTTGAAAAGCTGACCTTTGATTACCCACAACGTTTATGGTTTACATATTCAACCTTCACTTAGTCGTGAAAAGTGACTATCATTGTTATCAATCGTAAACAACTCAGGGTCCTTTTGAATAAATGTCGGACCATAGAAGTCTAATAAAGTTGAACTATTTTAATACACCTCGAGTCACTCTCAGTCCGTACAAAGTTCCTGTCTTATAATAATTAGGGAAGAAAACATCAGAGACTATCCAACTAAATAACTATGGGTGGAACGAAAAGAACTACTGAGTGAAAAGTATAAAGACTATGACAAAGAAAAATTTTGGGACTTTCTAAATTTTAGGTAAGTGTACACTTATACATCGTACTTAAACATAAGAATATGACTATACAAACTTTCATAATCAGTAACTCAGTACAGACTGAGAAACGTTGGGATACCTGACATCGGGTGGTCTGAGGAGACAGGTACCTCAAGGTATCCGCTCTCATGACGTCACCTAACGGTAAAGACAGAGGCCCCCTAGAAGGACTAGGTCCCTAACTTAGGGACAGAGGACGTAACGTCCGTCTAAGAAATGCCACACTCGGTGGGTACATACTTGTTTTTTGTTACTTTATTAAAAGGTACACAGTGAATGTCTAGAGGTGAAGAAATGAACCTCAATGAACACCCTATACACCATAGACTTTTAAAACAAACTTCCCGTTCGTACATCTCGAATTAATCTTCTGAAATATTATGACTTTATAGGTATACCAATTTAGTGACCTCCAAATTTTGTTGAATATCTATGTCTTAAACCATTGTCATTATTCATCTATTGTACAGTACTTACAAACCATACACGGTCCATGAGAAGATTCACAACATGGACATAATTAAGTAAATCAGGAGTTTCATTTCCTCTAAGTTAAAAATAGAGGATGAACCTCTATCTCTTTGATTCCGTATCTAAGTTTCTGTCAACCTCTATAGACTTCTCATGGATCTGGCATCAGTAGTAGTCATAATTAAAGTATATGACCTTACCTAGGTAAACAGAGTCTCTTGGTCTTGACGTACCACCACTTCCGTCAGTTTTGACTAAAATGAGTCCTTTACATTGACCCCTTTCTCTTGAGTCATGTCTTGACCCGAGGTAAGGGTTGTGTCGTCCCCGTTCATACCTAAATATCGGTTCCTCGTCCCGTCCCCATTCTTCTACCCTTTAAAGATTCTGACGTCTCATTAAGAAGCGACACACACGAGTCAACGTAGACTGAGGAACACTGGGAAACCTGACATCGGACGGTCCGAGGAGACAGGTACCCTAAAAAGTCCATTCCTATGACCTTACCTGACGGTAAAAGAAGAGGTCCCCTAGAACTACTGGGTCCCTGACTGGGACGTGGAGGAGACAGAGGACATAACGTCCGTCTAAGAAATGATCGACTCAGTAGTCCCTTCGGGTTCAAAAACGATTTGACTTGATTGTCTTAAGAACGATATCCGTCTGGTCCCACTAGTTGATAATGGACCTCCTACCATCAGTCACTCATTAAACCCACCCTTTCAGACAGATTCAAATAAATCTTCTTAAGAACGTTTTTGACCTGAACCCAGTTCTCTGGGTTCCGGTTCGGATCTGCCCGGTTACCGAGTCTCCTCGAATTGAGTTCAAACAAGTTCCTCTGGCAATAAGAGATACGTACCCTTGACTTGTTAGTAGACTTTTTGGAGAATCACTTCTAGGGTTTTATGTAGTCACTATAGGTCCCTCCACCATCTAGACATCCTAAAACAAACGAATAAATAAATAGACGAACAAAAGTCCAATCTAACGTGACTACTTACGTATAAAAATATCAAGATCCTCTTGATCGTTTTCCTTAGTATTTGGAAACTTTAAAAATCTTACAAATTTTTTATTGAATTACAATCTCTAAGATCAGGAACAAAGACGGTGAATAAGTTTTATTGGGTAGTTACCTGAAATTCCCTTCCCTAAACAAAAATAACCAAAATATCTTCCTCCGTGAAACCTTTAACGAGGATTACGAGTTTTATAGACAGATTTGGTGCAAGTATTTGACCTATGATAGTAGTACAAAAATTATTAAAAAATAATCTCATATCAACGAAATATTACAACAATCAAAGATACAACATGTCGTTTTACTTAGTCAGTATACATATGTATATGGGGAGAAAATACCCCTAAAGGAAGGGTGGGTCAAGTGCTGTCCCGTGACACTTATGATAGTAGATTATAGTTACAGCGGATTCCGAACAATTATCAGTATTAAACGTTTACTTGTGGTGGTGGGATGACGATGACTAAAAATGAAGTAAACGAACATAAAAGCGACAAAGTCATTAATTACCAGTACGTTAACAGATCGACAACTCTCAAGTAAGGTCGCGAAGGAAGGGTATTCCTTTAGTCACAGTCTACATCACTAATAACCTATTTAGTCCGTCTTATTGATTTGACTACCAATGGGGGAGTATCTGTGGTAGTACCAAGATTCCTTAAGACCTAATTGGAGACAAGAGTTTTCTAATAGGATCTAAGAATTTCAGGAACCATCGATTACACGTCCTTGCATAAATTGGACTCAATCTTTGTATTCGAGTATTAAATAAACCGTACATTTCTTACACAACCAGAAAGTAGAGAGAAAAATAGACATTAGTGATATTCATTCGACAGGATAGATACTCGTTCACACATTCAGATTATTGATGGTAAAGGGGTTTCTTAGTTTCCAGACGTATACGGTAACGTAGTTTTAGAAATTGGAAAGAATATATTTGGTACAGTCAAACATATAGAGAATATTTAAAAAATAACTCCATCTCAAATAAGTGTCATAATATACAAAGTTCACATGTCGTACTACTGAGCACTAAAAATTTCCAACATGAGGTAAATGTCAATAATATTTTATAATCGAGATAAGGGATGTGCCATGTTGTATAGGAACATCAAATAAAATATGTATCATCAAATATAGATTTAAGGGATGGGGATAGAACGGGGAACATTTAGAGTATTAAAAAAAAAAAAAAATGTAAGGGTGGTCGTCACGTTCCGAGGAAAAAGAGGTGTGGGAGAGATCGTAAATAAGAAACATCTAAAAAAACTACTACCGGTAAGACTGACCACATTTCACTATCGAGTATCACCAAAAGTAAACATAAAGAGATTATTAATCGTTACAATCCATAGGGAAGCAAACGGAGAACCGGTAGTCATACAGAAGAGACCTCTTTACAGACAAATCCAGAAGACGGATAAAACCCCGACCTGACATTTTGTCTATCGATCGCCCTTCGACGATATCGGGTCCCTCGAGTAGAGTCACCAGACACTACTGGACCTCCCACCCTACTCCCACCACCCTCCCTCCAGACTCGCCCACCTTTACATACCTATGGACATCGACTAAGCGAAACAACACGACGTCTTGGTTTGTGTTGTGACATTTCGCTAATATGAGGTTATTAAAAAACTTTATCAAAATATTTAAATCGTGCAAGGGATCGGAAGGACCCAGAATGAAAACAGTGGACAATTTACCTCTACTATAATATGGGTAGAATTTCCCAATACACTCTCTCCTTCTTTTCATCTTAATTCCGTTCACTTTGTAACCCTTTATTACTAGACAGTTATTCAAAACCCAATAATAATAATGGTTACTTTTCACGAGTAAATGAAACTTAAGTGTATAAGTTAAACTTGGAACCCTATCTCTTTTGATCAGGAAAGAAACGATAAGTCGAAAACCTACAAATAGGACAAGGAAATACAGTACAGAAACCCCAATCTCTGTCCCTACTAGGTTGGATTTTTTATCGGACTATTCAGACACCTTAGCTATAAATATTAAGTTTGTGGGTAACAATGTGTCAACTTCTCCTTTGGTTTTGACAGAAATGTCCTTATACAAGGAGACAAGTTCACACGAGAATTTTTTGCTAAGACAAAAGATCGTAGAGTGACCAGTGTTGTACTCGTAGATAAAGTGTACGTAACACTTTTATTTCTTCTCGGAACAAGTTACAGTTTATGACATTTGTGAACTTTCAAATTACGTTTACCCTACCTCTAGTCAACGTTTCACTTGAGAGTTTATGACCACCCCACTCAAATCTAAAATATCGTAGGTACTTCCACTAATTAGTATACTTTTCGGTGACACTCAACTTTTACACCATCTGAATGGCACAAATTGTTAAGTCAAGTCAAGTCAAGTCAGTGAGTCAGTACAGGCTGAGAAACACTGGGGTACTTAGCGTCGTGCGGTCCGGAGGGATGGGTAGTGGTTGAGGGCCTCAAGTGAGTCTGAGTACAGGTAGCTCAGTCACTACGGTAGGTCGGTAGAGTAGGAGACAGCAGGGGAAGAGGAGGACGGGGGTTAGGGAGGGTCGTAGTCTCAGAAAAGGTTACTCAGTTGAGAAGCGTACTCCACCGGTTTCATGACCTCAAAGTCGAAATCGTAGTAAGGTAGGTTTCTTGTGGGTCCCGACTCTTTGTTTCCAGTACTTCGTTACCTAAATTTTTATTACTAAACCTATAGTCTCCGAATTCACCGGGAACTCTTTTAATCTAAGGAAAAACACACACACTTTGTACAAAGAAATACTAGTAGAAATTCTTAGTTCATACTTAACTAATCGTATGAACATAAACTTTTCATTTTTTTTTTTTTCCAGTACAAAGTTTGTAAGTAAAAAAGAAGGATTCTTAATTACGGGACAACACCAATATTGTATTCATTTACACAATTAACATTCTCTATTATTTATATAAAGGTATTAAAATCCCAAAACAAAAATCCTATATCAGGGTTCGTTTGGGATTATAGAAACAACAGGTACATAAGTGTAATTTATTTTTCTTTTTTTAGAAACACTTTATAGATGATAATGAATCCATTCGAAGAATGTGCAAAGAATCTCCGATAGTCTATCCAGTCTTTGAAGAGTAAGGGCTAAGAAAGTGTACTAAATGGGTTCACGGTTAACGATTCTCACGTCCTTTTTTTTTCTACGTCAAACATGAACAAGAAGACCTATAAATTCGTGGGAGAAGGAAATGAACGTTAAATGTAACAGGAGTTTATTAAAAAGTAGGGACAGACTTGTACGGTTAATTATAAGATCGATAATAATACAGTAAGTGGAGTTTTTTTACAAAGGTAGTTCGGGTTTAATTCAATGACTTTTATACTTCACTTTTTTTCATTTGGAATTGTTTCTCTTTTAAGGATGACGCTCTTCTTTTTTTTATATGAGACTGTAGTTTAAAATGACAAAGGAACATCCTTACAGTCAAGGATGAAATCGAGACAAGTTCATATACTTTATTTAGTAAAGTCTAAAAACTATAACTCACGAAGTTGTAAATGGTTTCTTCTCCTCTTCTATCGACAATACTATTCCAAAGACAGGTGTAATCAGGTATCTTTCCTCTCCTTCCGTCCTGACAAATCTTCAATACAACTAAAAACCTTCGAGCCGTCATAAACAAATACCACGCGTTCACGCACGTGCACGCACGCACGCACACACACACACACACACACACACACACGCGCGCGTACGCGCGTGTCAACGTACACGCATACGAATCAGTAAAGGTTGATAAACCCTAGAGTACCTGACATCGGATGGTCTGAGGAGACACGTAATTTAAAAGGTCCGTTCGTATGACCTCACCCAACAGTAAAGGAAGGGATCCCCTAGAAGGACTGGGTCCCTAACTTGGGAACAGAGAACCCAGAGGACTTAAGCGTCCGTCTAAGAAACGGTCGACTTGGTACCGTCCGGTTCCATTATACTACACAAAAATTAGTTCCCTCACCACAGAACCATCTAAAGATTTTAATTGACGAGATGGAGACACAAGTAACGTCAGGACAAAACTAGGAAGGTCTTAGATTGAGAATAATTTGGAGAGATTAATAAACCGGAAAGGGGGTAGGATAAGACCGGAGAAGAAAATAAGGATACAAGAGAAAGAATCGACAAGGTAGATGAGAATATCACCATTAAGTGTGTGACTGCCTGAAGGGACCACCGAGTCAACCATTTCGCAGACGGATGTTACACCCTCTGGACCCAAGTTAGGGACCCAACCTTTCTAGAGGACCTTTTCCTTTACCGTTGGGTGAGGTCACAAGAACGGACCTTTTAGGGTACCTACCTCCTTGGACCATCCGATGTCAGGTACCCCAGCGTTTCTCAACCTGTGTTGACTCGTTGAAGTGAAAGGGTGTGACTCCGTCTACTAGGGGTTTAAATATCGGGACAGAATAGAAGGTTCGAATCGGAGTGTAAAGATTTATAGACGATCTGTAAACGTGGATTTGAATGATGGGTGTGGAGTTTAAGTTTGACAGAATTTGAAAAGAAGGTCGAAAGAAAAAAAAATTTTTTACCATCGGTACAAAAAAGGTTGGTACGTGGGAATTTTACACTTTTTATACGAACCTAGAAGAAATAAAAGGACATAGAAGGGCAACTGTAGTTTAAGGTGGTCAAGAAGAAAAAAAAAAAAAAAAATTTCGACGTAGAGTGGGACACCCTAAGTGTGAGGGACTGGTCCTTAACTTAGGTACGGGGAACATAACCCTCGTGGTAGAATTAGTGTCCTGATGGTCCCTCAGGTTAAGGAGGAATTTCAATGAGTCAAGTCAAGATGAATAATCCGTGTCGAGACACGATTTTCGATACCCTAGTCGTCGTATTGTGTAGTTGTTGTACTTCAAGACACGAGTCCCTGGAACACTGGATCGTCACCTCTATTCGATGTCTACACTTAAAGTGAGAATTCTGGCAGTCTAATTAAAAGAATATATGGTATGAGAGGACGAGGTTTTAGTGGTCACAAATAAAAGAAGACCCACTTCGAGTATAAGAATTAAGACCGAAGTAAGTCTGAGATTATTATCGAATTTAATGAACCAATCGAATGAGACACGGTTCCTGACAAGATTCATGACAAATTTATAAAGTGAATTAGGAGTGTAACCATTCTATCTATAATGATAATAGAGAAAGTCAAGTCAACTCAGTCAGTCAGTACAGGCTGACAAACGCTGGGGTACTTAACGTCGTGCGGTCCGGAGGGACAGGTAGTGGTTGAGGACCTCAAGTGGATCTGAGTGCAGGTAGCTCAGTCACTACGGTAGGTCGGTAGAGTAGGAGACAGTAGGGGAAAAGGAGGACGGGGGTTAGGGAGGGTCGTAGTCTCAGAAAAGGTTACTCAGTCGAGAAGAGTACTCCACCGGGTTCACGACCTCAAGTCGAAATCGTAGTAAGGAAGATTTCTTGTGGGTCCTGACTAGAGGAAGTCTTCCCTGACCAACCTAGAGGAACGTCAGGTTCCCTGAGAGTTCTCAGAAGGGTCTGTGGTGTCAAGTTTTCGTAGTTAAGAAGCCGGGAGTCGAAAGAAGTGTCAGGGTGAGAGTGTAGGTATGTACTGGTGACCTTTTTGGTATCGGAACTGATCTACCTGGAAACAACTGTTTCATTACAGAGACGAAAACTTATACGATGGATCCAACCAGTATTGAAAGGAAGGTTCCTCATTCATAGAAAATTAAAGTACCGACGTCCGTGGTAGACGTTACTAAAACCTCGGGGGTTTTATTTCAGACTGTGACAAAGGTGACAAAGGGGTAGATAAACGATACTTCACTACCCTGGTCTACGGTACTAGAAGTAAAGGACTTACAACTCGAAATTCGGTTGAAAAAGTGAGAAGTGAAAGAGAAAATAGTTCCCCGAAAAATCAAGGAGAAGTGAAAGACGGTATTCCCACCACAGTAGACGTATAGACTCCAATAACTATAAAGAGGCCGTTAGAACTAAGGTCGAACACGAAGAAGGTCATGTCGCAAAGAGTACTACATGAGACGTATATTCAAGTTATTCGTCCCACTGTTATATGTCGGAACTGCATGAAGAAAAGGATAAACCTTGGTCAGACAACAAGGTACGAGTCAAGATTGACAACGAAGGACTGGACGTATATCCAAAGAGTTCTCCGTCTAGTCCACCAGACCATAAGAGTAGAGTACTTCTTAAAAGGTGTCAAATAACACTAGGTGTGTCAGTTTCCGAAACCGTATCAGTTATTTCGTCTTTATCTACAAAAAGACCTTGAGAGAACGAAAAAGGTACTAGGTCACCTACAACCGTTAAACTAGAGACCAAGGAGACGGAAAAGATTTTGGTCGAACTTGTAAACCTTCAAGTACCAAGTATATAACGACTTCGGACGGAACCTCTTAAAACTCGTAATGAAATGATCGCACACTCTACTCACGTTAACACGTCATCAAACTCGTAAGAAAACGTAACGGAAAGAAACCCTAACCTTACTTTTGACTGGAAAAGGTCAGGACACCGGTGACAACTCAAAAGGTTTAAACGACCGTATAACTCACGTCGTGAAAGTGTCGTAGTGGAGAATCCTAAACTTTATCGAGTTGATCTTAAGGTAGTGGAGGTGATCGAAACAAGCATCACTACGAAAGATTCCGGGTGAACTGAAGTGTAAGGTCCTACAGACCGAGATCCACTCACTAGTGTGGTAGCACTAATAGACCCAGCACTTCTAGAAAAAACATGTCAAGAAGACACATAAGAACGGTGGAGAAGAATTATAGAAGACGAAGACAATCCAGGTATGATAAAGACAGGAAATAGCTCGGGTAGAAACGTACTTTACGAGGGAACCATAGAGTTTAAAAGAACTTCTCTAGAGATCAGAAAGGGTAAGACAACAAAAGGAGATAAAGAAACGTAAATAGCGACTCCTTCCGAAAGAAGACAAGAAACCTTGAGACGTAAGTCCACAAATATAGAAAGGAAAGAGGAACCGAAAAGCGAAGAGAAGAAAAGTGTCGAGAAACATTCCGGAGGAGTCTGTCGGTAAAACGAAAAAACATAATAGAGAAATATCTGGTCCTTTGAGTCTGTGTCACTAATTTATTGAGCGGGTTCCAGTGTGTCGAACATTTATTTTCTAGGCTGCCAACTTGGGACCTCAGACCGAGGTTTCTGCTCAGAGACTTGGTACTACGGGATTACGGACGGGATATGGAGAACAGAGACAAAAAGGAGTCGTATTTACTGTCCCTTCCTGGGACTGGGGGGTTTTCGGTTAGACGACCGACCTGACAGTGAACATTAAACACTCAGAACCGAATTTATCTACTTGACCTGGAGGATCTTCAAAAAAAGAACGCTGAACTTTTGTCTTTTATGACTGATTACGGCAAATGTGACTACGAATTTTATATCCTGAGAGTAAGAGAAGAACACAACGATCAAACCCTTATGAAAACGAATCTTATATCCTGAGAGTAAGAGAAGAACACAACGAACAAACCCTTATGAAAGCTTAACTTTAAAAATTCAACTCTAATTTTACCGAAAATTAAGTGTAGTAAAGTACATTTTACGTAAAAACTACAAAAATTCCGTTTAATTTAAGTCAAATTTATAAACACAGTTTAGACAAAAAGAAAGGTTTGTAAGATGGAAAAATTATAAGAAACTACGTAAAAGAGACCATCGAAGAGTCGAAGTGTAAAAATCAAAATCGTTAATCATAGAGTTGAAATTATAAACTCCACAAACAAAACTGTATAGACACAATAAAAGAGTGATCAAGTCTAAATAACTGGGTCTTATCGTTGGAAAAGACTTCAAAAGTTAACAGGAGTGGTGGATAGACTAAAATGGAAAACGAAATAGCATAAAGACGTTTGAAAATAGCTAATGAGTACAGTACCAAATGGAACAGTCATGAAGTGTAAACGGGTATACCAAAACGGATTAAAGGTAAAAGAAATCTACGAAAATTCATAGTAAAAAGATAAACGAATTTGAAAGTCAAGTCAGTGAGTCAGTTACAGGCTGACAGACACTGGGGTACCTGACGTCGCGAGGTCCGAACGGACAGGTAGTGGTTGAGGACCTCGAACGAGTTTGAGTACAGGTAACTCAGTCACTACGGTAGGTTGGTAGAGTAGGAGACAGTAGGGGAAGAGGAGGACGAAAGTTAGAAAGGGTCGTAGTCTCAGAAAAGATTACTCAGTCAAGAAGATCAGTCCACCGGTTTCATAACCTCAAAGTCGAAGTCGTAGTCAGGAAGGTTAGTTATAAGTCCTGACTAAAGGAAATACTGCCTGACCAAACTAGAGGAACGACAGGTTCCCTGAGAGTTCTCAGAAGAGGTTGTGGTGTCAAGTTTTCGTAGTCGAAAAGTCGTGAATACCAGGTTGAGAGTGTAGGTATGTACTGAGGACCCTTTTTGTATTGAAGTTCATCTCCCTGGAAACAGCCATTTCATTACAGAGACGGAAAATTATACGTTAAATCCAACCAGTATCGAAAAGAAGGTTCCTCGTTCACAGAAAATCAAAGTACCGACGTCAGTGACAGAAGTCACTAAAACCTCGGGTTCTTTTATTTCAGACAGTGACAAAGGTAACAAAGGGGTAGATAAACGTACTTCACTATCCTGACCTACGGTACTAGAATCAAAAAACTTACGAATTTGAAATTTAATACCAAAAGAGTTCGATATACGGGTCATCACCCTAATGACCCAGTATACCATCAAGATAGAAATCCAAAAATTCCTTGAAGGGTATGACAAGAGGTATCATCGACATAGTCAAACGTAAGGGTGGTTGTCACGTTCTTCAAAGAGAAAAGAGATGTAAGAAAGGTCGTAAATAACGAACATCTAAAAAACTACCACCGGTAAAACTGGTCACACTCCACTATGATGTAATATCAAAACTAGAAGTGAAGAGATTATTAATTACTACAGTGTAAAAAGGACACGGAAAATCGGTAGACGATAGAGGAAACCTCTTTATAGATGAATCCAGAGGGTGGGTGAAAAACTAACCCAAAAAACAAAAAACTGTAACTCGAAGTACTCAACAAACATATAAAACCTCTAATTAGGAAACAGTCAACGAAGTAAACGTTTATAAAAGAAGTTGAGACTCCCGACAGAAAAGTAGAACAAACTCGACGTCAAGGTGTTCCCGTGAGTGAGTTTGGGTAAACTATATCAAAACATAAAAATTCACGTATTGTTTCACTACGTCAGTATGTATATATGTACATGGGTAAGAGGGAATTAGGTGGGGGTAGGTCCAACGGTGTTTTGTAACTCGTCTAAAGGGACACGATCTGTCATCCAGGAACAACCAACAGTTGAAATAATAATAATAAAATTTGACCAAAACGTAAAAATTGTATGTAAAGAAGACTTGTTTGTGTTTTTAATTTTTTTTTTTGTATTGATAAGAAAACGTTTAAGAACTTTCCTATGCCCGGTAAAAGTTATTAATATTTAAATTTTAATTCAAATTAATTTTAATCTAGAACTGAATTTATTCTATGTTGAGTCTTAATATTAAATTCAATCTTTATAAAACTTATAAAGTTAGATTTAGTGTCTTTATAGAGTTTTACCCCTAATCACAAAGTTCAATTTCAATATAAGTTGTCGTAGACTTTTCTTATGCTTAATCGGGTATATTAGGACATCCTTTTTAATCACATTCAAATTTTTGTATCATACTTTATTACTACAACACTAACAATGATTACTTTATATGAAAAGATTAATAAAGTGATAAAGTTACCACGTTAGAGTTTTTGTTGTCTTACTAGAGACAAGGAAAGGTTCCGTTTGATAAGTTATAGTCATTAGATTCAGATACGGGGTATTACGACTTCTTCGACTTCAACTTGACATGGTACATTTCGATGTTCTGGAAGATCTTGATTATGGGTTTTTTCTACAGGAAAAGAAAAATTTTTTAATTAAATAAAATTAACCTTCGATTAATGAAATGTATAACATCACCAAAAAACGGTATGTAACTGTACTTAATCGGTACCCACATGTACACAAGGGGTAGGACTTTGGGGAGGGTGGAGGGAGGGGTGGGGTAGGGAGACCCAGTAGGGTCACGTAGTCCGGGACTCGTGGGACAGAGTACGTAACTTGGACCTGACCCCTAGACAAAGTGTATACCATTATATGTACAAAGTTACGATAAGAGAGTTTAGTAGGGTGGGAGTGGAAGAGGGTGTCTCAGGTTTTCAGACAAGAAATGTAGACACAGAGAAAACGATAGAGCGTATATCCCAGTAACAATGGTAGAAAGATTTAAGGTATATATATGCAATTATACGACATAACCACAAAAAGAAAGACTGAATGAAGTGAGACATATTATGCGAGGCCAAAATAGGTATTATCCCCTGACCTTACGTTTTCATCCTTCAGTTCCTTGCGGACATTATTGTCCGTTTAAACTGGAACCTCATGTCTAACTTCGTCCCGATTGTCTCAAGGTGGTTCTCTTACGTGACCAGTATCGTTTGTGGGACAAGGTTGTTGTGTTCTCTTCTGAGATGTGTACCTGTAGTCTACCAGTTATGACTTTAATCTAACTAATATAAGAAACGTAGGTTTCTACCTCTTCGAGATACGTCAGTCGTTTTTTTTTTTTTTTTTTTTTT